>JAOWCC010000064.1:9530230-9661765 GCA_030867875.1 Actinernus sp. WN-2022 | reverse complement strand
TACGGTAAGTGTGCCAAGTTTCTCACGATAATAGATCTCGTCATTCTTGACTTTTGAGGGGGGGGGGGGGTGGGGGGGGGGGGGGGGTGTTCTTGTCTGTGCTCGATTTTTTTTTTCTTTAGCAGTGTTGTTGCACCAATTTTTTTTTGCGAAAAAAGCGGAGCCAGAACAAAGCTTTTTCCGCTTGCAGGATATTTTTTTTCAACACCGTTGGCTTGCAGGATATTTTCTTTCAAAAACACCCCCCCCCCCCCCCCTCAAAAGTCAAATGGTCGGCCCCTTAAGTGGTTTGTGTGGAGTAAAACATGGCACGTGGTCTGCCACGTGACTTAAACCACAAAATCCATAAATCAAAAACGCGGCTCAGAGGATAATGAGTGGATATGGTTCAGATTAAAGCCTTTTACCTATTTCAGCTTAGAAAAGATGACTACAATGTTTCGTTAACGAGTTATTAAGGCGAAAATATGCAACATAGGTCACGTGATTTTTTGTACCCTTAATAGTTCATGCTTATCTTTACATGATAGTCATGTTTTCTAATCGTGGTCTAAAACACTGCTGAAGAGGAATAATTCAGCAGGGTTACTTTTTATTCATATGTCGCATTTCACTTAAATGATTTTCTCTAATTATGTTTTTAAATTTTTAATATCCACTTCCTTTTATGGTGTTGTTTAAACTATTGTTCCTGTTAGAAACATTTATTTACGTTAAATCTATTTTCCGTTAAATGAACAAGGCCTTAATATGCTTGAGTGTAAACTAAAGCAGCATTGGGTTGGAAAATTACTTGTACCAGGATAGGAAAATAGGTCTTGAAATACGGTTAAAAACGCCGCACTTTTCGAAAAAGATCTTACATTAAACGGACGGAGATACCGATAAAAATACGTACTGCCGTGACCAGGATTCGAACCTGGGTTATTGCGGCCACAACGCAATGTCCTAACCTCTAGACGATCACGACGCGCTAACCTGATGCTAGGTGAGTTCCACAGGGAGATTGGGGATGTCATTAGTAGTGTTAGATCACCTTTAACTGCCACGTACACTACTTAAACTCCCATGTACACTCAAACTGTAATTTTGTCTGTCCTAAGTTTAATCGTTCCACCGAAGGTGGTAGGTCATTTAATGTTTCGGCTGTTCAGCTTAATAATAATAATAATAATATATTATTTAACTAGGGTAAACCCTTCAGCCAATGCTGTTATCAGTGGGTGCCCTGGGAGATCAAAATAATGTAAATAACAAAGTATAAAAATATCAGACAATAATACAGTAAAAGTATATGTACAAAGTTATGGTGTAATTAATTAAAAAATAACTACATTTAAAAAAAAATCCATTTAAAAATCTAAAAAATATCTCAGTCCTAAATTTGTTTTAAAAACTAACAATGATGATGTTTCTTTAACTTCTGCTGGTAGATCATTAAAATATAATTTTGCCCCTGAGTAAAAACAACCTTTCTTTGCAATTTCTGTCTTAACTTTAGGATTATGAGATCCAGGCCATTTCTTCTAGTGTTGTGGGCATGAGAGGTCTTATCATAATATTGACTAAAAAACTCTGGACCATTACAATTAAGACATTTAAATATATTTGGAATAGCTTCGGAATAGCTTGCCTATAAATATTAAGAGGAAACCAAGTCTTAATGCCTTTACATGTAAATGTGCTCTCCGAGAACTGTATTTTAAGGACCAAATTTCTTTAGCTCATTTGTATCCGTAGTTTTTTATTTGTTTTAATTCACGAAATTTTCTATGAGTCGATTATTACAGTTTGTTAATCTTTTATATTTTATATCTTGCATTCATAATGTACTTTTCTAGTATTGATATTTTCACCATTTTTGTAAATACAATGTAGATTTAGCTCTAAGGTAGGAGAGGGCCACAAGTTTATTAGTGTTCTGCACTATTATATGTTACCCTCCATAAATAAAGTATTTATTTACTTTTCTTTATTATTCTTTATTATTCTTTGTTATTCTTTGTTATTCTTTGTTATTCTTTGTTATTCTTCGTTATTCTTCGTTATTCTTCGTTATTCTTCGTTATTCTTCGTTATTCTTCGTTATTCTTCGTTATTCTTCGTTATTCTTCGTTATTCTTCGTTATTCTTCGTTATTCTTCGTTATTCTTTGTTATTCTTCGTTATTCTTTGTTATTCTTTGTTATTCTTTGTTATAATTCTTGTTCATTCTTGTTCATTCTTGTTCATAGAAACAAATCTCGCCTTTTTGCAGGAAACAGTCACGTGCTGATATATCACTTCTGTGACCAATTAATTGCGCTGGAAAGGCTTTACTGGATGGCAAACAAACTTCCAAACGCTGTTTTAGAAAGATCGACAATCGATTGGAGATGGAAAATAGCAATTATAAACAGCTTTTGCAAATAGACACTACTGATCTCGTACAAGTGCCTTTAAATTATGAATTAAGATTATCCCCAACCCCCACCCCCGTACAACCATGTGATTAAATTCCTTCAAAAGGCCTATTGTTAGTACGATGGGCCCTAATTAGCAGTAATGTAATCACGTGGTTGTACTGGGTGGCAGAAAATATCTGACTTCGTTTCGTTTAAACGCACTTAATTGTACTAGATCGGTTGTGTTATTGACAAAACCTGTTTGTAAATGCTATTTTTCACCTCCAATCGATTGTCGATCTTTCTAAAACTGCATATTTGAAGATTGTTTGCCGGCATCCAGTAAAGCCTTTCCAATGGATCACGAGCTCAATTCAATTCCTGCAAAAGCCTATTGTTCGCCTGATTTTAAACGCCTTATTTAAAATATCTTATCGGCTAAAATGTGGTAGCATTTGAGTCACGTGACAGCTGTTGATCCTACAATAACCTACAAAGATAATGAAATTAAATAACACCATCGATCTCTTACAAGTGCCTTTAAACAAACAAAGTCACATATGTTTTTGCTATTCGGCCTCACTGGTTAGCTCAGTTGGTAGGGCACGGTCTTGAGTGCGGGAGGTCGGGGGTTCGAATCCCGGCCGCGTCCTTGGCAGGGACGTTTATAAGCCGTTGGCCTTGTCTCCTTCTACTTCTAATCAGTATTTGAAGGGGACGTGAAAGAACCTGTTGTACTACTCGAAAAATAGCAGGGGATTGTCACCCGGTACAGCAGCCTGGCCATTGTACTAACCACATACTCAACATTGTAAACTGCGTGGCAGCCATTGGCGTTGTAAAAGCAGTCCGAAAAATTCACTGACGGGATATGTCAGTAATATGTAAAGCGCCACGAGACTGTGGTATATGGCGCTATATAAATATGGCCTATTACATGGTAATGGGCTCCTGCCTTTTATTATTATTATTATTACAACCACGTGATTGTATCCCACAAAAGGTCCATACTCCCTTATCACTCGACGGCCATGTTCAGTCCCAGGAGAATTAAAAACCTTGGTTTTCTCACGTCTAACCTCCTTCCTTCCGGTTTTTTTGGCACTTGGTCACATTCTATCAACTAAGCTAACTAGCTATGGTTGATATTTTGGTTACAGTTAGGGAGTTGAGGTCTCATTCGCTAGTCAGCCCTAGAATATCGCGCCAAGTCTACCTCATTTGCCGACACAGAGGGTGGTCACCGCCAGAGATTTGTTTGCGTCCTCAGTGGTTCTTTTACGTCCCCATTTCTGGAGACGGGACCGCCATTTTACGTGATCATCCGAACCACGAGGGATTCACAGTCCACAATGAAGATGGGTAACTAGTTCCTGTAAATGAAGAGAGTCCGGTTTTACAGCTTGAAAATAATCACTGCTCTGACTGTGGTACGAATCCAGTTCTTCGACGTTCAAGGCGGAAGCGCCAACCACTACACTACTAATAGTTCTGAAACTGCTTAAAGCGAGACTACATGTGGGAAAATCACTCGTGTTGAGTTAGCCTCCTCCGCAGGCATCTCTAATTTTCGAAGAAAAAAATCTCCCTTTTCTTCACCTGCCACAGGGAGCCCCATAATATGATTTCTTCAAAAATTAGAGATGCCTGCAGAGGAGGCTAGTGTTGAATCGCCTATCATGGATTTTTATCAACATTAGATATGAAAATGAAAGAGAAAATAAATTATTTCTTGTTTCCTTACACCGGCCCAAGGAGCACGCAATCTCGCTATTCTAAAAATCTAAATTAAAAAAGATTCACCTAAATAGTACTGCCGTGACCAGGATTCGAACCTGGGTTATTGCGGCCACAACGCAATGTCCTAACCTCTAGACGATCACGGCGCGCCAACCCACCGCTGGTTGAGATTGGTAGGGAGATTTAAGGATGTCATTAGTAGTGTAGATCACCTTCAGTTGGTACTAGTGTTAATTAAGCAAACTTTGGCGAGGAAATTTTGTTTATAACTTGCGCTGCAGTAAAATACATTAGGTCGTGGGAAAGAGAGTTCAGTAGATATGGCATGCGCATGTCAGAAATGTAACCAGGCCACCACCGTACAAATATGGAGATCGCCTGGCTACACAGGTAATATAATAAGAATTACAAACAATGGCGGAAAAGGAATGAAGAGTTGTGCTTTTGTTAATTAGCGCTGCTATGTTCCTACAGTGTTTGTAGCAATTGGGACAAGTTTGGCTCTTCATTCCATATAGGCGCGCTCTTTGTATGCTTCCAATACAAGCCTTGTAACTGGTGTATAACTTGGCTTCACTAAATGTATTTTCCCTTTTCAGTAAACGCGCGGAAAAGAGGAGACCAAAGTAAATCACGAGAGTCTTTGTGACTCATTTGGTTTCATTGTATTGTATCAAGAGAGGATAACTTGATTGTATTGAATAGTAATATAAATGTTTTCCTAATGAAGCCATTGTCTTTCAGGAAAAGGTACATTTTTCTTCTGTTTCTGTTCCAAATTATTTAAACGTTTCCGGTTGATTTCTGATTGGGAAGCTTTGAGCATGCGCATGCAATATCTACTAGACTCTCTGCGAAAGTTAATTCAAACATGCAGATAGCCCACTTCCGAGACATTACTCACTTTCTATACTTACAAAGGAATCAATACGAGGCTCCGTGCATAATGCTCAGTCGTTCGTGACAAGACTACATCACTTCTGTAGTGTGTCACGAACGACTGAGCATTATGCACGGAGCCTCGTATTGATTCCTTTGTATGTAGGAAGTGAGGAATATCTCGGAAGTGGGCTATTGACAGATGACGTTATAGCGTGACGAGAACGAATAAGTACGCCTCGAGGCACAGTCTAGGGCAGAATCATAGACTGTATCGCAACCCCGCCGTCGCAGTGCACTATGGGATGGATATCTCAGCTTCCATTGTTAAATCCAAGATGGCCTCCCAACAACAACAATGGAAACCCAGAGTGCACTGCGACGTTATAACTGCTGCAAAAACGGTAGGAACAAAGCAGCGCTTTGGCCAAAAACGCAACACTCCATTCCTTTTCCGCCATTATTATAATTATTATTCTATGACCTATGTAGCCAGGCGATGTCCACATTTGTACGGTTGTGGCCTGGTTAAATTTGACCATGCGCACGCAATATCTACTGGACTCTCTTACCCTGGACTTTCAGTCTATGCAGCGGCCGAAAGAGAGGCCGGGACTGGACTATCTGTAAAGACTTGATCAAACGGTTTCAACATAGTACAACATCTGTTGGAAACCTTGGATCAATCCCGGTTTCTGGGAAACCCCCACCCCTCCCCCCCTCCCCCACACTTCACCCTAACCTTCAATGGTTAATCATTAATAGAACGATGCATATCCAAGGGAGGGGTGGGTGGGTAGTTTCCCAGAAACCGAGCGTTTGACATGGTATTGAGAGATCTTGAAAAGAGTTTGCGGTACGTTCAAATTTTGATTCAACACTCAGTCTCCAACAATTCTATTGTTCTTGGTAATGTCGAATCATGTTGAAACCGTTTGACCGCTTCATTCGCATGTGTTGTATACTATACGGGCATACTACGCACCTACGGCGGCAGAGTGGACGACAGCAGTCTGGTACTCATTCCTAGGTCTCTCGCAACTTACTTACCCAACATTGTTGAATCGATGTGAAACCACTTGTCATCCATGCTTTCAACATCCCTCAACACGATGCAACAAATGTTGGACCGATGTTGGACCGAGGTTGAGACCATTCGATCATGGCTTAATTTATAAAGTACCCTAACCCCAAGTTTTGTCATTTATTTATTTAAATCCTCTTAATCTGTGGAAAAAGTCTTGTTTTTGCGTGAATTCTTGATTGTCTACGACCTGTTCAAGATGGTTACAATGCAGCCTTCTGTCAGCCTCCGTTTTCTACGTAAGGGTTAGATAATGGCACGAGAGTTCTATGTGATTTAGA
Source organism: Actinernus sp. WN-2022 (assembly GCA_030867875.1). Classification (NCBI taxonomy): domain Eukaryota; kingdom Metazoa; phylum Cnidaria; class Anthozoa; order Actiniaria; family Actinernidae; genus Actinernus; species Actinernus sp. WN-2022. Next base: position 9,655,397 of record JAOWCC010000064.1, on the reverse strand, counting down.
GTGCCGAGCATTTTTCTATCTAAAATGCGAGGCACTCTAAATCACATAGAACTCGAGTGTTCATTATCTAACCGTCTTAGAATTTGGTCACATCCACGTGACATTTCTTTCTGAAATTATTGGCAACTACTGTAAGAAACTCTGAATGTTTTCTATTATTTCATAGCCTTATTAGTATTCTCTATATAGAGAATACTAATTACTTAACTATGGGATTTAGACAGCTGAAATGGGGAACGCTGATTAATAATAATAATAATGTCTTTATTCACCTGATAAAATGTTACAATATTGAAGAATAAAAATCTCAAAAATTTAACGCACGTAGCTCACAATTAAGGACATACTAATTTATACTTAAAAATTAGCCTATTAATAAAGCTATTTTTGAAACGCTCGGGGTTTACTTTCGGCATGAAACAACTTTTTGACCTAAGACGAATAGACGATTGGTCGAGTGGGTGTGTCCATGTTCTAATTATCTATTATTGTTACTATTATTGTTATTATTACTGTTAATTCTATTATTGTTATTGTTTCTACTTGTATTTGTATGTCCCTTCGTCACAAGGGACGAAGGCGTAAGCCCCTCGATGAGTTTCCTGCTCTTGTGGCAAATTCCGAGAATATATACGTAAAAAAACGTTGGGTAAAAAGGCGACCGAGCGGCAGTACACAAATTAGAAGCATTGGTCTAGTACATCGTGAATTGTGTGTAACGTTGGTTCAGGAATCCTTTGCAACAAGTGTTAATGGACGATGGATTTTTGCCTCATCTTACGTAACACGACCAAGACCCCCAAACTGCGCGGTCGTGAAACAAAATTCCCGGGACTTTAATCACGATTTAAAAATCATGAATTGCACCGATTTAATTTGCTTTATTTTTCATTCGTCCTCAATTTTCATATGGCGTTTGGAAATAAATAAAACTAAATAGAATTAGGGGCACATTTTAAAAGCCTGGTAAAAGGCTCATTTCGCGTAAAAAAAACAGTAAGCCATTATGAAAAAATGTGCCGTGACCAGGATTCGAACCTGGGTTATTGCGGCCACAACGCAATGTCCTAACCTCTAGACGATCACCGGCGCGCCAACCCGCCGCTGGGTGAAATGATAAAGGAGATTTAAGGATGTCATTAGTTATTTTAGATCACCTTGGCACCAGTGTTAATTAGTTGTACCAGTGTTAATTAGTTGTACCAGTGTTAATTAGTGGCACCAGTGTTAATTAGTTGTACCAGTGTTAATTAGTGGCACCAGTGTTAATTAGTTATACCAGTGTTAATTAGTGGTACCAGTGTTAATTAGTGGTACCAGTGTTAATTAGTTATACCAGTGTTAATTAGTGGTACCAGTGTTAATTAGTGGCACCAGTGTTAATTAGTTATACCAGTGTTAATTAGTGGTACCAGTGTTAATTAGTGGTACCAGTGTTAATTAGTTGTACCAGTGTTAATTAGTGTACCAGTGTTAATTAGTGGTACCAGTGCTAATTAGTTGTACCAGTGTTAATTAGTCGTACCAGTGTTAATTAGGCGAACCAGTATTAATTAGTGGTGCCAGTGTAATTAGTTGTACAATAATAATATATAGGACACGATAATGATGTTTATTCTATTTTGTAGCCTCAAACCCGACATATCCTTGATAAGGAAATTCTTCTGCATTTTTCTTAACTGCGGTAGTATATATCTGCTGTCAATAAATGTCGCGTCTTCAATAATTCACACATTAGTCAGGCGTGTACTTGCCTTTAAGCCCCGGCTTAAAAGATTTTCTGCAATTTCAGTACGTTTTTCATATAACGTCTGGAGCAAGTTAACTTTGTCTCACTTTCGGGCTTAAAGCTCAAAAATGACCGGGAACGGGAATGCACTATTAGTAATAATAATAATAACACTTATAAATAATAATATAAAACAGAGGCACCCAACGAACTGTTCTGCAAAATATCTGTTTACCAGCTCAGCTGGCGGGAAACATTATCTGTTCTGCAAAAGTTTACTTTAATGTCTCCTAGGAATTTCTGCACACCCAGCTCCGCTGGGAAACATTATCTGTTCTGCAAAATTTTACTTTGATGTCTCCTGGAAATTTCTGCACGCACCTTTAACAGATGGGAGATTTTTCAAGAGAGTTAGCTAGCTAGCACTGAAGAACAGATCTCTCTCTGCCAGCAAAGACAAAACACGATTTATAGTGAGTCAAAATAAGTAAAATAACCAAAATATATTTTACACATTTTTCTCGTTGGATGCCCCTGATAAAAACATTATGATAAAAATATTCAAGTTATACAGGCCCTGCTTGAGTTAATTTAAGTTTTAAGAAAGTTTAAATAGATAAGTTTTTAACTGAGATTTGAATTCCGAGAGACACGAACACTTTCTTGTGTTTATGGGCAGTTTGTTCCATAAATGAGGAGCTGCAACAGAGAAGGCACGTCTTCCGTATGTTTTTAGATTGTATTTTACTTCTTGTAAGAAAAGAGCATTGGATGATCCGGCTTAGGTTTCTGGTAGGGCTTGTAGTGATTCATCAATTAGGAGCAAGTCCATTTAGTGCCTTTAGTGAAAGTTAAAAGTGGAATCTTGAAGATAATCCGTTGTTCTAGTGGTAGCCAGTACAGTTGAATATATAGGAGTGACACGATCATATTTACGTGTACAGGACTCATAAGACGTGCATTCGAATTAAGTAAATATTGTAATTTCTGTGTTTGATTTCTTGGTAGTCCGTACAACAGTGAATTACGTGTACAGGATATAAGCCGTGCAGCCGAATTAAGTACATATTGTAATTTCTGTGTTTGATTCTTTGGTAGTCCGTACAACAGTTCAAGAATCCAACTTGATGTCACGAATGCATGCACAAGCTTCTCAGTAGTCATGAGTGATAAGTATTTCCTAATACGAGCGATGTTCCTTAGATGGTATAGATGCTCTTAATATGTAAGGACATGGATATCTTTTTATCAAAAAGAGTATACGAGAAACTACGTCTTGCATTACATCAGTTTAAACACCGATTTTGTCAGTCCCTGTCAATAGCTGCGGTTATACTAGACCAGTTTTACTAGGTATATTGGAAATTTACCCGGGTAAATTCGTGTTTTCGTGTCTAACCGAAGTTAACCGATTTCCCAAGGAGAAAACGTACCTAGGTATGTTTCCATAGTTAAGAAAGAAAGAACAAAGGAACTCTCCCTTGATAGCCCCCAGATAAGTCTTAGGGGTCGCTGTTGACCCCAGATAGTTCAGCCAATGAAATATCGAGGATCTGACAGTACAATAGGCCTTCGCGCCACAAAGTTACTGGGGCGTGATATTCAACGGTCTTCGTGTAACCGCTGTACCCAGGTAAATTCAAACCCCATGCAGATGGATTTATTGGAGCCACTGAGTTTTACTGGGTAAATGACTTTATCTGGGGTAGTGTAACCGCAGCTAATGTTTACTTTAATATGGTCTTCTTAGTTTCTTGGCAATATTAAGATACGAAAATCAAATATTCAAGCCAAAAAAAGTCAATTTATAATTTGGGAACACTCCTTTTGGTACCAAGTTTGCTACAAGCGCATATATTAAAATAGTTAAATGTTATGCAAACCATGCAATGCTTAACTGAACCATTAAATGACATGAAGTTGCTTGAAATGTTTACTCGTACATGTTTCAGATCTCATTTAGTCGAATTCGATAAGCAGACATTTCCTAATCGATCAGCCTTTAAGCGTTAAATTTGAGGAGGAAAGTGTTCTTCTTTCAGTATCTCTGTCACTACGGATATATAAAATCAAAGAAGACAAATTGAGTGATTTTCGGAAGCACCATCTAAGATACCTTGAAGCAATCATCTGTTATTTCCTTATTATTGGACGAAAATGAGCAAAACAGCGGAAGAAGACCCGCAAAAGCGGAGCTCTATACATAGAAAATCAAGAGGGGAAAGGGAAAATAGATAACCCATGCAAGGGCCATGGCTGTCTGATTTCAGTGAAATTGAAATCTAATTACTCTGTAGCAATGAAACCTATGACACTCATATTTCACAAGATTACTTATATTTTTTTTACATGTCCTTTTATGTGACAAGGTTGATTTTTCCATGTGCTCATCTCATTGCTGACACAATAGGCAATCGGCTCAAGCATGCTAAGGCCTGGTTCAGGGATCACATTTCGGGTAAAAAACTGTTTTCCTTATTTGAGCACAGCCGAGTACGGTAAGTGCGCCAAGTTTCTCACGATAATAGATATCGTCATTCGTTACTCCCTAAAGTGGTTTGTGTGTAGTAAAACATGGCACGTGGTCTGCCACGTGACTTAGACCACAAATCCCGTAAATCAAAAGCGCGGCTCAGAGGATAATGAGTGGATATGGTTCAGGTTTAAAGCCTTTTACCTATTTCAGCTTGGAAAAGATGACTACAATGTTTCGTTAACGAGCTATTAAGGCGAACTTATGCAAAATAGGTCACGTGACTTTTTTGTACCCTTAATATTTCATGCCTTATCTTTGCATGATAGTCATGTTTTCTAATCGTGGTATAAAACACTGTGCTGGAAGAGGAATATTTCAGCAGGGTTACTTTTTATTCATATGTCGCATTTTCTCTACTGAATTATGACGTCATCGATCACGTGAACCACAATCATCCACTTCAAAAATTTAAAACAAATTAATATCCACTTCCTTTTATGGTGTTATTAGATTTTGTTTAAACTATTGTTAAATCTATTTTCCGTTAAATGGACCAGGCCTTAACAATCATGCTTGAGTGTAAACTAAAGCAGCATTGGGTTGGAAAATTACTCGTACCAGGATAGGAAAATAGGTCTTGAAATACGGTTAAAAACGCCGCACTTTTCGAAAAAAAATGTTACATTATTAAAACGGACGGAGACACCGATAAAAATACTGCCGTGACCAGGATTCGAACCTGGGTTATTGCGGCCACAACGCAATGTCCTAACCTCTAGACGATCACGGCGCGCTAACCTGATGCTAGGTGAGTTTAACAGGGACTGATTGGGGATGTCATTAGTAGTGTTAGATCACCTTTAACTGCTACGTACACTACTTAAACTCCTTTGTACACTCAAACTGTAATTTTGTCTGTCCTAAATTTAATCGTTCCACCGAAGGTGGTAGGTCATTTAATGTTTCGGCTGTTCAGCTTAATAATAATAATAATAATATATTTATTATTTATTGATTTACGTACACTAGATCGTGCAAATGCCGAAGGCGGGAATTTACTTGTACGGGGAGGACCAACCCACATTACTTTCTTCCTCAAAATATGTGCCGCTCTTCATATATATAATCGTAAGCCCTTCTATATGAAGAAGGAATCATTACGACGTACTGAAAATCAGATTAAAGCATTTATCACGGCAAACCTTGATTTTCACTAGTGAAGCCTGAAGGAAGCCGGAGCATAAGGAGCCTTACGTGCTAGTGAAACATCAAGAAATGGTGACGTAAGCAGAAGCTAGCAGAAAGAACGGAATGTTTCCTTCTTCTTACGTTTCGGCTTCTGCTTCCGTGGCTTTCGTTCCAGTGAAAACTGGTTAAGCACAAGCAGAAGCATGCAAGTGAGGTTTCCGCTTCTGTACGAGGCTCATGCCTATGTTCATTTTCACTAGATTAGCCCTAAAATCGTTTTCTGGGGACTTATTTTCGGAGTGGTTAGGGTATTTGTATGGTTCAGATTATGGTTTGTGTTAGTGTATTTGAACTTTCAGACTAAGGGCGGTTCGATCTATAGAAACAAATCTCGACTTTTTGCAGGTACAGTCACGTTCTAATATAACACTTCTGTGACCAATGAATTGTGCTCGTGATCCTATGGGAACTGAAGGCTTTACTGGATGGCAAACAAACTTCCAAACGCTGTTTTAGAAAGATCGACAATCAATTGGAGTTGGAAAATAGCATTTACAAACAGCTTTTGCAAATAACACTACCGATCTCGTACAAGTGCCTTTCAATTATGAATTAAGATTATCCCCCCCCCCCCTCCCCCGTACAACCACGTGATTGCATTCCTTCAAAAGGCCTTGTGTTAGTACGATGGGCCTAATTAGCAGTAATGCAGTCACGTGGTTGTACTGGGTGGCAGAAAATATCTGACTTCGTTTCGTTTAAACGCACTTAATTGTACTAGATCGGTAGTGTTATTGACAAAACCTGTTTGTAAATGCTATTTTGCACCTCCAATCGATTGTCGATCTTTCTAAAACTGCATTTTTGAAGATAGTTTGCCGGCATCCAGTAAAGCCTTTCCAATGGATCACGAGCTCAATTCAATTCCTGCCTGATTTTAAACGCCTTATTTAAAATATCTTATCGGCTAGAATGTGGTAGCATTTGAGTCACGTGACAGCTGTTGATCCTACAATAACCTACAAAGATAATGACATTTAATAACACTATCGATCTCTTACAAGTGCCTTTTTAATAAACAAATAAAGTCACATATGTTTTGCTATTCGGTACAACCGCGTGATTGTATCCCACAAGGTCCATACTCCCTTATCACTCGACGGCCATGTTCACTCCCAGGAGAATTAAAACCTTCGTTTTCTCACGTCTAACCTCCTTCCTTCCGTTTTTTTGGCACTTGGTCACATTCTATCAACTAAGCTAACTAGCTATGGTTGATATTTTGGTTACAGTTAGGGAGTTGAGATCTCATTCGCTAGTCAGCCCTAGAATATCACGCCAAGTCGACCTCATTTGCCGACACAGAGGGTGGTCACCGCCAGAGATTTGTTTGCGTCCTCAGTAGTTCTTTTACGTCCCCATTTCTGGAGACGGGACCGCCATTTTACGTGGTCATCCGAGCCACGAGGGATTCACAGTCCACAATGAAGATGGGTAACTAGTTCCTGTAAATGAAGAGAGTCAGGTTTTTACAGCTTGAAAATAATCACTGCTCTGACTATGGTACGAATCCAGTTCTTCGACGTTCAAGGCGGAAGCACCAACCACTACACTACTAATAGTTCTGAAACTGCTTAATGCGAGACTACATGTGGGAAATCACTCGTGTTGAATTAGCCTCCTCCGCAGGCATCTCTAATTTTCGAAGAAAAAATCTCCCTTTTCTTCACCTGCCACATGGAGCCCATAATATGATTTCTTCAAAAATTAGAGATGCCTGCAGAGGAGGCTAGTGTTGAATCGCGTATCATGGATTTTTATCAACATTAGATATGAGAATGAAAGAGAAAATAAATTATTCCTTGTTTCCTTACACCGGCCCAAGGAGCACGCGTTTTCTTTATACCATTAAAGAGAATGTGCAATCTCGCTATTCTAAAAATCTAAATTAAAAAAAGATTCACCTAAATAGTACTGCCGTGACCAGGATTCGAACCTGGGTTATTGCGGCCACAACGCAATGTCCTAACCTCTAGACGATCACGGCGCGCTATCCCACCTCTGGGTGAGATTGGTAAGGAGATTTAAGGATGTCATTAGATCGCCTGGCTACACAGGTAATATAATAAGAATTACATCAATGGCGGAAAAGGATGGAGAGTTGTGCTTTTGTTAATGTCCCTACAGTGTTTGTAGCAACTGGGACAAGTTTGGCTCTTCATTCCATATAGGCGCGCTCTTTATATGCTTCCAATACAAGCCTTGTAACTGGTGTATAACTTGGCTTCACTAATGTATTTTCCCTTTTCAGTAAACGCGGAAAAGAGAAGCCCAAAGTAAATCACGAGAGTCTTTATGTTGCATTTGGTTTCATTGTATTGTAATGAAGCCATTGTCTTTCAGGAAAAGGTACTCTAAATCACATAGAACTCAAGTGTTCATTATCTAACCGTCTTAGAATTTGGTCACATCCACGAGACATTTCTTTCTGAAATTATTGGCAACTACTGTAAGAAACTCTGAATGTTTTCTATTGTTTCATAGCGTTATTAGTATTCTCTATATAGAGAATACTAATTACTTAACTATGGGATTTAGACAGCTGAAATGGGGAACGCTGATTAATAACAATAATAATGTCTTTATTCACCTAATAAAATATTACAATATTTAAGAATAAAAATCTCAAAAATTTAACGCACGTAGCTCACAATTAAGGACATACTAGAATTTATACTTAAAAATTAGCCTATTAATAAAGCTATTTTTGAAACGCTCGGTGTTTACTTTCGGCATGAAACAACTTTTTGACATAAGACGAATAGACGATTGGTCGAGTGGGTGTGTCCATGTTCTAATTATCTATTATTGTTATTATTGTTACTATTATTGTATTTGTATGTCCCTTCGTCACAAGGGACGAAGGCGTACGCCCCTCAATGAGTTTCCTGCTCTTGTGGCAAATTCCGAGAATATATACATAAAAAAAAGTTGGGTAAAAAAAGCGAAAAGCGACCTGGTTCTTTTCACGACCGAGCGGCAGTACACAAATTAGAAGCATTGGTCTAATACATCGTGAATTGTGTGTAACGTTGGTTCAGGAATCCTTGACAATTGCTGGCTTTCACGTGACGTCATAGCCGCCATGTTGGTGCCCTTAAACAATAGATTCCTCGTTAGCTTCTTTTGTTGGGGCACCAACATGGCCGCCATGCCCTTTGTCATTTGAATCTCTGGGGATTGAGTGAAAGCCAGCAACAGAAACTGCAACAAATGTTAATGGACAATGGCTTCTTGCCTCATCTTACTTAACTCGACCAAGACCCCCAAACTGTGCGGTCGTGAAACAAAATTCCCGCGACTTTAATCACGATTTAAAAATCATGGATTGCACCGATTTAATTTGCTTTATTTTTCATTCGTCCTCAATTTTCATATGGCGTTTAGAAATAAATAAAACTAAATGGGGTTAGAGGCACTGTAAGCCTGGTAAGAGGCTCATTTCGCATTAAAAAAAAACAGGAATGCCATTATGAAATATTATGCCGTGACCAGGTTATTGCGGCCACAACGCAATGTCCTAACCTCTAGACGATCGCGGCGCGCCAACCCGCCGCTGGGTGAATTAAGGATGTCATTAGTTGTTTTAGATCTCCTTGGCACTAGTGTTAATTAGTTGTACCAGTGTTAATTAGTGGCACCAGTGTTAATTAGTTGTACCAGTGTTAATTAGTTATACCAGTGTTAATTAGTGGTACCAGTGTTAATTAGTTGTATCAGTGTTAATTAATGTACCAGTGTCAATTAGTGGTGCCAGTGTTAATTAGTGGCACCAGTGCTAATTAGATGTACCAGTGTTAATTAGTCGTACCAGTGTTAATTAGTCGTACCAGTGTTAATTAGTGGTGCCAGTGTTAATTAGTGGTACCATAATAATATATAGGACACGATAATGCTGTTTATTCTTTTTTGTACCCTCAAACCCGACGTATCCTTGATAAGGAAATTATTCTGCATTTTTCTTAACTGCGGTAGTATATATCTGCTGTCAATAAATGTCGCGTCTTCAATAATTCACACATTAGTCAGGCGTGGTGCCCATATCTCCGAGGAGTTTTTCAATGGGGCCCTGCGTAACATAACTAATAAAGTAAAATAAAGTTTAAAGATAATAGTTACAACTAATTAATAACAATGATAAGTAAAAATTGATAAAAATGTATATACAATAAGAAATCTAAAAAGTTAAAAAGTAAAATGCGCTTTAAAATTGGCTAATGAGTTCGATTCTCGTATTTCGGATGGGAGGGAATTCCACTCATCCAAAGCCTGATAGGTAAAACAATGCTTTCCCCAGTTTGTTCTTGCTTGTTTAAGATGGGCATTGTTTCTCTGCCTAGTGTTATGATTATGTACATCTTTATTTAATAAAATATTAAAATCAAAGTCAATTTGACTGTTCATAAGTTTGTAAACTAGTGTACATCTGTGTGCTCGCCGCCGTTGACTAAGCGTCTTCCAGCCCAAAGTCTGGAGGGCTTCTGTTGAGGACGAGAAAGGGGAGGCGTCTAAAATCACTTTAGCAGCCTTGTTCTGGACTATTTGTAAACTATTCATGATGGTAACATTGTCTTTATCCCCCCATACGATATCAGCGTAATCTAAAATTGGCAATATCAGGGCATTATATAGAGTTGAACGGGCTCGCTGGGGTAGTAAATGTCTAATACGTCTTAAAAGCCCAATGCGTTGATTGGCCTTAGATATAATAGTGTCAACATGATCGGACCAAGTCATGGTTTGATTAATAGTGACTCCTAAATATTTGATTGTATTGGTCCGATCAAGTGTGACACTATCTATAATAAGCGAGACACTACCACAAGACTTTAACTTGTGAGCACTTCCAATGAACATAAAGTTCGACTTTTTGATGTTCAGAGTCAAAAGATTGTCATTAAACCAATTTGCAACATTGGCTAAATCACTATTTAGCTTCATTTCGATATCCTTGGGAGATGACGAGGAGTAATATATAACAGTGTCGTCGGCGTACATGGAAACTTCACACGAGTTGAGACAGTTTGGCAAACTATTGATGTAAATAAGAAACATCAAAGGGCCGAGTATACTTCCTTGAGGCACCCCGACTGGGACGTGATTACAAGATGAATGATTGTTGTCGACAACTGTGACTTGGCGTCTGTTTGACAAATAGGAGTCGAACCAATCAGTGACGTGATCTGAGAGGCCAATAGATTTGAGCTTGGAAAAGAGCAGTTTATGATCGACAGTGTCGAACGCCTTGGACAAATCCAAGAACGCTGCGCCAGTTATGCGGCCCTTATCCATATTCTGCAAAATACTATCGGTGACGTGGGCAAGCGCAACAGCAGTAGATAGCTTCTCCCTAAATCCAAATTGCTTACACGTCAAAAGGTTATGCTTATTCAGGAAATCATAAACTTGAGTGTGAACTGCTTTTTCGAGAATCTTGCTTATTGTTGGTAGTACGGTAATCGGACGATAATTATTTACATCGGTATGGCTACTACTCTTGAATAAAGCAGAAACTTTGCCCATTTTCCAGACATCTGGGAAGGTTCCGCATAGAAGAGAGCGATTAAATAAGCGTGTGAGAGATGTAGTTATGACTCCAGATGTGTCTTTAAGCAATCTTGCACTAATCCGATCTAACCCAATAGCTTTGTTGGTCTTAAGTTCCTTCAACCGCTTTAAAACAAAACTCTCCGTAATTGATTGAAAAACAAACTTGGCTCCAGGCCCGTTATCCGTTATCGGTAAAGTGTGGCGATCAGAAATACCGCATCCTAATCTGGACTTCAGCTGATTGGCTAACTTTAATCCAATAGTAGAAAAATGTAAATTCAACGTTTCTGCAATCGTTTTCGGCTCAGTCCTAGTTACGCCATCAGCAACAATGCATGTAGGCCTTGAGACATTCTTGCGACCAGTGACGTCATTTAGAGTATTCCACAAACTGCTAGGATTGCTTTTGTTCTTCTCAAACAGATCAAGATAATATTCCGACTTACGCTTCCGAACTTGTTTGTTGACGTAGAGCCTTGATTTTCTATACATTTTCCATTGATAAGTTGACTGAGTTTTAATTGCTTTACGGTGATAATAGTCACGGTCTTGCATGGCCTGACTCAAGTCGGAAGTCATCCATGGGATTTGGATACATTTGACGCGGGATCGTTTAATTGGAGCGTGGCGATTTGCTGTAGTAGTGAACATATCATTCCAACACTTTACTGCTGAGTCAATATCAGGCTCTTAGGCACTTTGAATTGCATACATAACAAGGTTGATGTTTTTTACTGTTATGGTATTTGTTAATCACCTGTATTTGAACTTGGCCAAGGAGTTATTTGTTTATTTGATTTTGTCCGACTTGGTTAGGTTTTGTTAAAGAAATTCTTAACTTTGTATGGAAAAGTATACAAAAAATACATTTGACAGGGTATCCGGTCCACGGGAGCTGTTCCTTTAATATTACCATCTTTTTTGGTTATTAAATTGTATCATATAACTCTGTTTTTCCTGATTGGAACTCTTTCTGTGTGCATTTGTTTAATTATAAAGAATCAACAAAAGAGGCATTCATAAGTTGCCGTAAAGGAACCTCAAGAAAACTAAAAAAAAATCTTAATATGAAATTAAAATCATTTACATGCGCAAAAAAATTAACGGCACGGCCATACAAAATTGCAAAGAAAGCAGTCCCTTGTTCAGTAAGGCACTGGTACCCTAAATTTTAGAAGTGCCCTGACTACTTCTCGTAGGGAGGCACGGGTAAAATCGGCACCATGCCGAGGTTTGGGGTACTGTGTCGTCTTTTTATGCTCGTGTAATTGGGGTTCGAGATTGCAACATTACTGGCAGTTGAGAACGTTACAATGGACCATTTGCAGGATATTATGTGGTGGTACTGGAGGGCAAAATGAATCTGACTTCATTAAATGCATTTGTAAGAGATCGGTAGTACCTGTTTGTAAATGCTATTTTCCACCTGTTTTTTTTATCGGATTGGGCTACCTGTGGTACGCGGTCAAAATGGGCCTCCCTCACCCCACACCGCGGCAAAACGGTATGCTCCGCTGGCCAAAAGAACGAAGGCTCTGCTATCAAATACAAATTACCGAGGGTTTCAACTTTTTTAGTAAATAATTTTATCACTTAGTAAACTCACAGTGAATTATAAATTAAGAAAACTTCAACCTGTTAAAGTCTTAGGCTTATCTTTTAAGTAGTTTTCTTATTTTTTGACAAAACAGTTCACAAATAGTACTTTTACGCAGAAATTTTAAAATCACGGGTATGTGCCTGTTGTTTCATTTCAGTTTCGCGGGAAACTGGGGGCGGCCGCGCGCCGATAAGAAATAGCAAATACGCATGCGCGTAACGTTTTGCCGCGGTGTGCCCTCACCCCTGCTTCCCTTTTCTCCTCGCCCCATTTTGACCGCGTGCCACAGGTAGCCCAATCCCAATTAGCAAAAAAACACCCATAAGAGCCGCTAGCAGGCTACCTCTAATCGATTGGAGATCTTTATAAAACTACTTTCTGAAGATTGTTTGCCAACCAGATAAGCCTTTCCCATGAGAGCTCAGTTCATTGATTATTCAAGTGATATATCAGCACGTGACTGTTTCGTGTATGGAAAGGGCCTATTTCGCTGTTGCTAGCATTGTTGCACCTTTATATATGTAACACATTTTGGTTTTCAAATTAAAGGTCCACCATAAGAACCAAGTAGTGCCATATGGCTTTAACGATAACCTGAACTGAAAGCACATTCTATTGCTAAAACAAATAGTATTATGACAGCAACATGTAGTTACCTCAAAATTGATCACTACGAAGCGAGCCAAAAATATATAAACTAGTAGCCTCCTCCGCAGGCAACTCATATGTTTTAGATCCGGCTTCACAGGAAGCCCGGTTTCACATCTTTTCTCGATTTTTCCGATTTTAATTTAGGAGTTGCCTGCGGAGGATAATAAACTAGCACATTTTGTTTAATTCGCTGTCAAATTTAAAGACATTTTCGTATGTTAATATTAAAATACGTCTTTAGGATCAAATACGTTTGTATATTGACGTTATTGTGACGTCATAATGAACGACTCCTTTTAAGGTCAAATTCTGCGTTACCTATACGTTTGAAATAAAACATGTTAGTATATACCACACCAGTGAATATCACTTTTCGCGCGCTCTGATTGGCTACTCAAACAGTGAATATGATTTCATATTAACCTCCGAGCAAAGCAGCGATCATCTCGTGCGGGTTCTTGTCCATTCGAGAGAAAAGAAAATAACTATTTGGTGCTGTCTATTCACCTGGAGTGTGGTATATACTAAAACGATTATTCACCTCCACTTCGGTGAGTAATTGTTAATTATCACAACGACATAAATATGTGTTTTTGATTGCCGCAATTTTAAAGTCTCTACGATAAAGCACTGAAGATTCCTGTGAAGTCACATTTTCTGACGTCATGGGTCTGACATCAGTCATGCTTTCTAAATCGAAGAAAGATAAACATAAACTATATTGCGGCTATTCAGTGTACAGTAAGTACATTTCCTCTTTAAAACCCGAAAAATACTCAAATAGTTATTTCAAAAATATATGTCATAATGACGTATCCTCTTTTTCACTGTTAATTTTAAAGTATTTCCTCTCGAAAAATTAAAATTCTAAAAACATATGGTTGTGGGTTTTGATTGCTAGATCATCGTAAACAAATATTTTAAACTAAACCGGCGGCCTGTCGTGTCGATAAGTGAAAATCTAAAACCTGACAAACCGAAGAGCTGCTGCACAAGTATACGCATAAACTTGTAAGTATTAAGCCAGTGTTCCTTACTTTATAAGCAAATTCAGTACCAAATGTTAATGCTCAATTTCTGTCTCACAATAAATAAGCCTGTTTTTAAACTGTTGAATATTTAATACTAGTGTTCAGTCCACTCGTTTCCAAAATGTTCCTTGTACCACGATTTTAGTACCGTTCTGTAGCCGTGCTTTTCGTCCTGTGTTTACTGTTTTCAGTCAATTAGCTTCTCTGTGAATATTACATGTCTTTGAATTAAATCAGCAAATCCACGAAACTCCAGCTTTTCCGTTAAAAATCAATTTTTTTTGCTGCAGTTGTTTTTGTCGATTCCTCGGATTAGCTAGCCTAGACTGGCTAGAGTCACTCTTGTTCAGTCGAGGGCCAAAACATATCAGTTCTCGTGAAAAACGGAACAAAAGATATATAATTTTCACCTTATTTGACTACTGTTAACTTTGTGAATATCCTGGTTTGTAATTTTAACATGATTTGTGTCTCTGTTCGCGATAATAAAAATAAACAAAATATTTACGCGCGGGCTTCCTGTACATCGTTGAATACAGATTTTCAAGCCGTTGAATACAGCTTTCAAACCATTGAATTCCACAAAATATTAAACGCTACGTTAGCCAATCAGCGCGCGAGTTTGAGTCGTGCTATGGGATTCTAATATTAATATTAAGAAGCTAAATATAATAAAGTGAACGAAATAATAAACAGAACAATGGTGTCTGTCCTTCAATATTCACTCCGTCACACTTGCTTTGCCTCGCTCGCGCAGACAATAGCCCTGGGGGTTACTTACATGAAAAATGGGTATGTATGTGAGGCCAAGAGGCTCAAACCGACCCTGTTTGACCCAAAATCCGAGCTCCAAAACCCTGATTGCCCCCTTTTTTGTGGGAAAAAAACCCTCATGCCTAACGAATACTGAACCCCGACCCTGACTGCATCCAAATTAAACTTAAATCCTGACCCTGATCTGCCCAAATCAGGTCAAAACCCTGACCCCACCTGCCCAAACTGAGCTCAAAACCCTGACACCCGATTCTCTTTTCACGAATCAGAGTATTATTTCCCAAAGCCTCGTTTATAATCCGTTGTATGTGAAAAGCATATACAGCTATTTTAATTTTAACAAGAGGCCCTGAGTGGCCTTAACTCGGGCCACCTAGAAATAGGTTAATTATACATGGAGTTCTAGCATAGTTTTGCGTCATACATGGTTTGTGCTTGGGGAGCAGGATAATTATTCACTACTCGTATTTGTGATAATTTACATATATTGGAATGCAATCACATGGTTGTACTAGATGGCAAACAAATCTTTATTTACAATCTATTGCTGGTTTTCAATCAATCCCCAGAGATTCAAATGACAAAGGGCATGGCGGCCATGTTGGTGCCCCAACAAAAGAAGCTAACGAGGAATCTATTGTTTAAGGGTACCAACATGGCGGCTATGACGTCAAGTGAAAACCAGCAATATCTATATTTAAGGCACTTGTATGAGATCGGTAGTGTTATTAACAAAACCTGTTTGTAAATGCTATTTTCCACCTTCTTCCAATTCTCAACCCCCAAAGATGGTCACGGTCCCTTACGGGAGCTTCTAATTACAAAGTTTTATTGATAGTAAAATTATGGTTTCATGAGGGTTGTCGTCGAAGGGACTGGTCAGAAATTAGCAGGGGGAGGGGGTTGAGATGGAGGGTCATATTTTTTTGAATTCCCAAAAATGGAGGATCATAAATCATGTGGAACTGAAAAAGGGGTGGTTATAGGGGAGAAAGGGTCAAAATATTTCATACTCATTGTTCAGGGAGGGTTATATATATTTTAGACTTTTTGATTCCATTCTCGATTTTATTTTTGCTAATTTTTGACTAGTCCCTAATGTTTAATAAAATATGGCAAGCAGCAGGGGTGCTGAGCGGACTCGATCTGTCCTGGCGTTCGATTTCATTTAGAGAAGACACAATGAAACCAACATGTGACACAACGAAATCCACATGTCAACACCAGTAGCATCCACCTCCCTGCTGCTATTGCTATCCCCATTAGTGATCGACTTTATTGTATTTCGACACCCTATTAGAGAAGGGTTGTTATACAGTATATCCATCGCTACATACCCATTCAAAATACTATGGTACTAACGTATATTCTTTACTTCACAATATTAACGCATGTTGTTACTTTAGTACGTATTAATACCACACAGATGAGTCAAGTGCATGAGTCGAATGGATTGATTGAAGAACTTCCCATTTGCAGATCCCCTCGACGCAGACGCCAAGGATAATATGTCTGACGTCAACTAAGATACCAATTAGAGACATAACATATATAGGTATTCGCAACGATGGAGAAAGTCACTTGTAGTTGGTTGATGCGAGGAAAGGACACCAAATGCATAAGGAAGAGTTCGAAGATATCAGAGTACTGTGCTCAACACAACTTTCAGATACTAAAAGGTAGCACCCCATTTGCCCCATGTTCGAAGTGTGGTCGCGGCTGTCATACGAGTTACGGGCTTTGCTCAAAGTGTGGGGTAACGCAGCGTCGTCGCATCCGCGAGAAGAAGTGCCTCGATATGAAACACACTAAGGATTGTTTTTCAAAGGTGTTGGTGGAATTGGAGAACCATAAGGTATTTCAGTAGAAATCACGATACAAAAAGAAAAAAAGAATGAAGAGAAATTGGTATACCGCCCTACCTGTCTCTCTTCATTCTTTTTTTTATCAACAAACAATTAGATAATTGATAGGCCTATGGTATATACCACTAGTATGGATGATCTTCTTAGATTGCTTGGTTCTGAAATTTGTGCAAGCCTACATATCAAACCTCTTACTCCACGGTTACGTCTTAACCCCGGGGAAACGTGTCCCGAATGTCTCTGCCCAATGAAAGTGCTAGGAACGGAATTCGTTTGCCCCACCTGTGGTCTTGTTTCCGAGGCCGAATCATGTGAAGAAACGAGCGATGTTACTATACTCGGCTGCGCATAGTAGGTCCGGATAGCTTTCGGTATCAACATGATCTAGACCGTACAAGTCCAAAGCAAAGGGATAACCAAGAATTGCAACGACGCACAATTATGCGAGAACTACAGGCATACAACACTGTTTATAAACAAAATTATGACCTCTCGTTTCCCACAAACGTATTAGGAATCGTAGCCGACGCATTCATCCAAGCAAAGAAAGTTTGTGTCAAGCGTAGCCATGCAAAACGAACTATTTTAGCCGCTCTGCTTTACCAGGCATGTATACTGATGTGGGTTCGTCCGCCCTAAAAGTGAGGTTGCTCATTTTATGCAACTAAACAACAAATGCATCTATCGCGGAAATGACTTTCTACGTTCTCTACATTATGACGATAAAATCGATATAGATTTAAATGCCGATCGCATAGCTCCCCACATCACAACGACTTTTGCTAAACTCGACCCCCCGGGAGTACCTAAAAATATCCAACAAATAGTCTATGAGATTGTTCATACGGTAATAGAAAACAATATAGGTACCAGCTCCATACTTCGAACTAAAGTCGTTGGGGCAAGCTACGAGGTGCTACGCCGTTCAGGATCACATATATCTCTTATCGATGTTATTAAACGATGTGGTACACATAAGGGTTCGATCACGCGTTTTATCGATGAGTTGCTTGCTTACAATTCCCACTTCGAGCCCATCTATATGAGACACGGTCTAACTAGTGATAGAGTTTAATTAAAAGAAATAAGAAAAAAAAAGCAAGACTGGAGTTCTCCAGAACCTCTCAATTAGTGACTCGCTGAGACTGAATTTGCATACGATTCAGACGCTTTGTTTTGTGAAGTTAAAATAAAATCCACGCTCGCTTCTTTCATAGGAAATGTCGATTTTTATCCCACTAGACTGCCAAGTTTTTCTCGCATTTCCTTTTGCACTTCTTGCTTGAGTTCGGTTCGAATCTGTTCCACGCTTTTTTCACCACCCACGGCCATCGAAGTCTCGTGGCGAATTTCAGCCCTCATAATCTCATATTTATCTGCTTCAGCGAGGATGAGACTGTATTCAGAGTCAGACACATTTTCGTCACGTAGGGCTTTTGACACGAGATCACGAATTGTATTAATTTTCGCTCTCGCCAACATTGTGGTTTTCTCATGCTTAGAAACTTTTATTCCGAGCTTTTTAGCCCCCACAGTCGTAGAGGCTGAAATTAACCCACAGAGTCCACCGATAACGCCAAGTGGTAGGCCAATCACTATGCCAACCCCGGTTAGAGCAACAGCCAAACCTGAGCTTGATAAAAGCACAGAGAGGCCACCTGTTACCACAGCTACGCCGTGAACTATTTCCTTCGCACGGGCATATTTCTTACGCACGCCTTCATAGTGTTTTTCTTGAGTTTCGATATCCGAAAGCGTATCTCGGACTGTTTGCAGCCGAAAATTATTTCCAGTGCCACTAGCAAGCGATGGATAATTATCTGGTGCCGTTGGAGCTACTCGAAGCGAATCACTTGCTATCATAGCTTTTGCTGTATATACATATGATTTACTCAATCTTCAATACGAAACGTAGAGGCCGACCACGGAAGTCTATGATATTATTTGTATCATCGCAAACAGTCAGTCGAAGGCTGTTTCTCATTGTACCAAGAGCTTGGACGGGCATTGGGGTTGTTAGAGAATACACCATTCTCGCAAACCTCCCAGCACGGATCGTAACGCTAGCGAGAACTGTCGAGCGCTTTCCATCTAGAATTGAAAAGCTGGAATCTACCACATCGCAGTGTATATATGCTGTGTGGATATCGTCAAACCTCAGTTTGTGACTTTTATTTTCAAGCGTCATATTATCTGGCCCATAATAGTCATCTCCTTTAACACCCAACAGTGTGTTGTCGAGCGCTTTCCATCTAGAATTGAAAAGCTGGAATCTACCACATCGCAGTGTACATATGCTGTGTGGATATCGTCAAACCTCAGTTTGTGACTTTTATTTTCAAGCGTCATATTATCTGGCCCATAATAGTCATCTCCTTTAACACCCAACAGTGTGCAAAGATTTTTACTGAACCTGATTGGTTTAATAACCTTTAGAATAAAAGCCTTACTCGGCTCGAATCTGATAATGCCAGCATCGATTGCGGGTTTTAAAGCTTGTTTAATGCTCGCTATATCATGGTGCCCTTTAATGATACTGTGTGGAAACATAACGCTACCTTCTATAGCCCAATGGAACGAAGCCTTCTTTGCTAGGTTCCACCAACTGTTCTCAAATGTGATCTCTACTAGTGAAATGTATTGGATTTCGATGGGTTGGTCGAAGTAGACCGTAAGGTCAGCCGAGGTGGTGGCGACATTTAAGATAACCATTTCATATATTGAAGGTATAAACTGTATGTATGTGTAACTTCAATATGACAGAGGCGTGGCAACAGTTCAAGTATCTATTTCCTGAGGCAGTACTTGGTTGGTTTGCACCCACTTCTGACAATGTCAATTTCAATGACCGTGGGATGTCCCACCGAGTGTTCACAGATGAAGGTCCTCCTACTAAGACAGGTGGAGGCAAGTTAATGGTTGGCTTGGGCGCACAGGCAAGGCGCTTAGCATAGCACTTGGTGACAAAACAGTTTATGAGAGGGTACTGTTCGCGCGGAATCACGAAGGTCTTTCCAACCACGATTGGAGAGAAGAAAATAAAAAGGTCGCAATACTGAATGCCGATCTGTTGGCGAAGTTTAAGAAAAGATACCCACATGCAGATTTTCACCAGTTCTATGCATCCACGGATATAGATGGCCCCGGCAAATATTCGACGAGTATTTGGTTTCGAGATGGGGATTATAGCTATGTGGTCTACGGCGATGATGTCTCCAAGCTACCTGCTACCATTCAAAAACGCATAGATAGTGCATTGCAGGGGATGGTTGGTGGTTTCCCACATACATTAACACTAGACCTAAGTTTGAAATATCCTATTACAGCGGTCCCAGATACCGAAAAAGCACAAGATATTGATCTCACTAATCTATGGATATACCTCACGCCTACGAAAAAGTTCGAAGCAGGTGTCCCGAACATATTCAAGGAGACCGTTGTAAAGCATACGACAGCAAAGGAGTCTCATGCATGGTTATCAGGTCCGGATTTCAAATATTGGCCTCAACAGTTAAATTTCGCAACGTGGTGTGCAACTTCTGGATGTGGAGTGTCGTTGTTCGACCCTATTTTCAAAACATATGCACCAATTGTTCAAGGATTCCTACGATTTCACACATATTTCACAATACGAAGAATTCTGCGTGAACTTGGTGGTACTCATGGAGTGCCTCTACCTGGTGACTCTGCTTTCAAGCAAACCGATAACCTATACAGCAAAGCAGCTCTTGAGACTTTATGCATCGAGTTTGGTTTATCTCGAACGCCAGACTTCCGATTGAAAGGTGGTAGGAATCATGGACTAGGAGATATATATACATACTTAGTTAATAAAGGAACTATTTGCAATGCTGATTATTACCACAATAAAGAAAGTCTTAATTAGCCAAATGATGATGGGTATAAATTTCCAGATGAGGGGGAAAAATGGCATATCTCATACATCAAGAATTCTCATGCGGAGAAACAATACAATTGGTTTACGCCACCAATCGGAAAGGGGTTAACGAATGCTGGATTGGGTAGGTTGACTCGATCGGCCGAGGCCTTTGCATATTGTATTCTAGGTGCTCAAAGCGACTTAGATGGATCTATCGTAGCCGAACACAACGTTAGAGAAATGTTTAAAAAATTGGTTAAAGGCGCGATTCTTGAAGATGATCTTAAGAAAAGCTATGATAACTATAAGCTAGTCGTACTAACCACGCATAAGAGGCTAGATCTAGCGATAGCTGTAGGAGTGCGGTTACTGCCAAGCAATCTTGACTACTACCTCAGCAAGAAGGATGGTTTTAAGAATCCAATCCCGATGGCCACGAAAGATATGGTGTTAGGCGTAAACGATATTAATGGGGAGGGTCTCAAACCCAAAAAAACACCGGATATGGAAGGACAGACCTCAAAGAAACGATTACCACACAGCGCAAAGAAACACGTTCCACCTTCCACACATAGCGTTACCACCATACCAAAGCACACTCAACAACACGAGATCAATCTAGCAGTGGTAGCTATTGCTGGAGCGGGATCTGCGTGGTTGTTGTTTCGCTAGCGTCGTTTGTATTTCTCTACTACGAACACCACTACGGCTACAATCAATAGCCAAGCATTCTCTCCTACGGCTTTTACAGCTTTACCAGCCATACTAAATATAAAGCTAACGATTCCACCAATCATAGTAGGTAGTAGGTTAGCCAACTTTTTTCCTATTGCTTTTAAAGCATCGCCAACCCCTTTTGCGATTTTAGCAAGGGCCTTCGTCATCACAGAAACTATGACTCCAACCACGGCACCCGCTACAGCAAGTGTGCTAACCACATTAAAACCGTACTTTTTGAAAATAGCTTTTACCCTATCGCGTAGAGACATACTCTCATTGACTGCTTCATTTTCTTGCTCTATCCTTTGCACCTTTCGTTCATTAGCGTCTTTCCTATCTTGGGCTTCTTGCTTTTCCTTTGGAGATTTAGAAGTATCTTGGATGGTTTCCTCATCTGCGGCGATTTCTATTTCGAGCTGATCGATCTCGGTGTCGTTTTTACCCAATATGGTTTCCACAGGGCTTTCTACGTATCCAGCTTTTGAGGCTCCTAGAGCAGTTCTAATCAACTTATTATCCTCGAGCATTTTTGTGTCAATATTACCCTCGTGATCAACCAGAGTGTGCCACACTCCGCCTTTTCGTTTTCGTTTTACCTCTACCTCGTATCTATTACCCAATTTTACCTCGATCCTACTATTCTTACCTCATCGGTCTACGGTTGGAAATTTCTTCTCGACATATTTCCATGCTATTTCCTTACCATCAGGTCTTTCAGCGAATGACGTTTCCGCGGTTTGACTGCTCGACCCCGCGATAGCGCCATCATCTAGATTATTCAATTCGATGTACTCCAGTTGGCTGGTTCCCCATTTATCCCTATTATTCCACCACTCATTCCACGTGCGTTTCGATCTTCGTCCTAGCCTTTTCCCTACTCTTTTTATCCAACTATCTTCGTTCTCCTTACCACGTGGTCTCAGCAAACCCCAATCTTCGTCATCGATATCCTCATTGACGTCAGCTTGACCTTCTTCGGTAAAAGGGTCGAAGTCTACCTCACCCTCAAAAGCCATGTTGAACTTAACTATATATCTTGCTATATTCAATATGATATCGTCGAAGCTAGTTCCCGAACAAGCACGAAGAGAGCCTCGCGCACTCAAAGCTCCACGTACCCTATATAGGAAAACGTTCACCCCATCATCTGCCAACCCAGGAGAGACACTCTATGTAGAAGTACCAACACTAGGAGAAAACATCGTATTAGTACCTGGTAGCTTAGCACTATTGGGTGAAATTGTATTGTCTGGTGGGCATGCCAATAATCGTGTGGTTTCCAATGTTGGACGCTGCTTGGTTATACATCGAGTTTGTAAAATGGGAGCTGAAATAGTAGAAGACATTGCTCGGTCAGATCTCTTACAGACATATTCCGATGTATACCTATCTACGCAGGAGAGAAACTAGAACACAACAAGGCATCCAATCAGAGAACACAAACAAGCTACGTTCTAAGGCTAAAGATGCAAGTACTTCGGATGTTGGAGAAAACGCGCTCCTAGCCGCATATGGTTCCAAATATAGAATTCCGTTAGGCGTTGATATTCTGACACAACAGGGAGTTCTATACCCCCACGCCCTAGAAGACACTATTTTATTCGAGTTGACTCTAGCGCCCGCCATCGAGATAGTGGTTGGATCAGACAGCACGAAGATAGGTACATACAAGCTTAACAACATCCAGTTAGAATATGAAGCAATCAAAAATGAAACTCTAGCTAGGAATGCACTTAACGCATACGAAACAGGTACTGCTTTCCTATACAACCACGCTGTCCACTTCAAGACCGTACCTATCGCCAAGGCATCAGATACTTTGATATCTCAGAACATCAATGTTCCACGACGATCCTTTACTGGGCTACTTCTACTATTCGTAGATCCACCTACCGCTGGTACGCGGGATAGCGAAGCATTCTCAAATCCTGATATTTCGAAGATAGAGGTAGATGTCAATGGGGTTCCAAACAGATTCTTTCCAGGAGGTATGCTACCACCAGATTTCTGGGAGGCTGCAAAGGGGTGGTTTGCCACATCCACTACTTCTATGACTCCTACCAAATTTCACAACAACAGATTCGCCATCCTAGTTGATTGTCGCAGGGTAAAAGATTCCGCTGTTCATGGCGATGGTATGGCGCAAACGGGCGGCGGAAAAGACATCGACCTTCGTATACATAGGACCGCAAACGGTAGTGGAAACGTAAACATGTATATCTACGCCCTTGCAGATGCTCAGCTCACAATATTGAACGGAGCACTACAGAATATAACATACTAATCGATTCCCTGGTAGAACACATCCCATTCAACACACTCATAGTAGGTCCAACAAACTGCGGAAAGACTGCATTTCTCATAGAGCAACTTCGTGGACCATTTCGTGGTAAGTTCGACTACATAGTACTAGTGTGCCCCACGTACGCCCACAACAAAACCTATCGTGGATTTGCCAATCGAGATCCACACTTCTATGTTGTATCACCACCACAGGATGCTATCAATACCACATTAAATATTTATGCAACCTTTTGGGCTGGAACTAATACACTATTGATTCTTGATGATTGTGCCGCCTCGAAAGATGTAAAAAGAAAGGTCTCATTTTAAAACTGACGATTTCAAAAATTGGTTCTTGGATTTGTTCATGATGCACTTGCCATTTATACGCTGTTCTGTTAGTTTTCATTTCATTTAACAAACACTTTTTCCAGGCTGCCTTTAAGGGTTACTTCACAGCCAAAACAACACCTACTGCGAATCGTTCACGGCTATGGTAGTTTGAGTTCCAGAGCAAACAGAAATACAAGAAACGTCTCATTTTAAAGCTCACGATTAATGAAAAACCGTTTTTGCATTTGTTCATGATGCGCGAGCGTGTTTTACATTATGTTGGTTTTCATTTTCACTTTACAAACGCTCTGAAAAGAACTTCCGATCGGCATTGGACATTTCGTATACAGAGTCATAAATCACAGTGTAGATCGGTCGCGTAACAAATTGGAATGAATACAGTCAAGTCGGGCTGTGGATATACACCAGCACTTATTTATTTTTAGAACAAAGCATTGGTTTTCACACCACGGTTCCTTAAGTACTGGCTTAACCTAATTACAGCCGTAATTATAGGCGGCGTATGTGCCATTGTCTGATGGGGAGGAGCTAAGGCCTCGAAGCAAGACCCCCGGGAATTTTGAAACCCTAAATCTAGCAAGCGAATTTGTGGCGCCCAGATGCGTTCTAGAAAACACGATTTATATAAGCATAATATCCGCCAGATTTCAACGAAAAAACGTACGCGGGTTAGTAAGATGTCAGTGTAACATTTCCCGCGTGGGCCTAAGAAATACGACAATAGTCCCCTTTCGAATTCTCGAACAACCGCTGGAATGGAAGCATCGTCGGCGCGTTTTTAACATCAAATCGAGGCTAACCCTGAGTCATCGAGCTACATGTACGTTGGTTTACTGAGGTTGTGTAGTTGTTGACGGATAGTTTTTAGTTATAAATTGAAAAATGGACAAAGAAAATGGCGCGAAACGTAAAAGAAAGAAACAGGTACGGCGTGGAAAAGAATGTGTGGCAATAGATTGCACAAGTACCGAATATCTGTGCGATGGAGCCTCGTCAAAGGTGCACTTCTTCAAGTTCCCCTCGAAGCCACCTTTAAGAACTCGATGGTGCAACCTAATAAAGCGACAACATGGAAAGGATGGCTTCTTCGTTAACGAAAAATCTGTAATCTGCGATAAGCATTTTAAGCCCGAAGATATTTACCGGCCGCCGGGTGGAACTAGACAAAGATTACTACAAGGTAAGCTCTCACTCTCAGTCGCTTCACAACCGTTTCTAATAGCAACGGTCAATCCAGATGCATTTTCCTTGCAGTATGTTATGTTTCTCGTGCTGATTATAGACTATTGAAGCTTTTATTATATGTTTGGTCTTCTAGACTTAAGTTCTCGAAGGTTTGATCGATTACATTATTTTGATTTATAGGAATAGAACCATCAATATTCAGTTGGTCAAACCAAGCTAAACAGAAGACTCGAGCTCCCCCTAAACATAGAAGATTACCAGGACCTGACCTAGCTTTGTCTCCACACAATGACAATGACATGAATCTTGAGGTCACATGTACTAGTACAAGTATACCTACCTCACTGAATGCCATGCTCAGCTCAGATGATGAAGAGATGGATCTTGAGGTGCATGTATCTTCACCTGTTAGATTACACTCTATGCCACAGGTAATTATTTTGCAAATTATAATTTGTTGTAAAAAAATTTTTAAAAGTATTATTATTATTACATTTTTCAGCCTTACTGTGTTTCCATTAATTTAATATTAATATCAATAACATAGTCTTATTATATGCTTCTCATTTACAGATGGTAGAAACATCAACGCAGACAGATTGGTCCTTTGGCTTCCCTATAGCAACATGTAATGACCACAGCTATGCCTACTCCTTTACAGATACAACAGCAGATCCCTATGAATACCAGAAAACCATGGAGGAAAGACTCGAGGTTAAATCCGAAATGCTAAACAATCTTAGAGCTGAAATAGGAAGATTACAGAAAGAGATTGAGTTCAGGCTTGAAAAATTCAAGGATGATGATTCTGCTGTCCTGTTTTATACTGGATTCCCTAATTATGTTGTACTTACATCTTTTTTTGAATACATCGAACCTAAAGTTGAAAAGTTACAATATTGGGGTAGTGGAAATGTGGCAGCCTCACAGCCTTACCAGGAAGAAGGCAAGAAGAAACCTGGTCGCAGAAGGCAATTAACTCCCTTAAATGAATTCTTTATGGTATTGGTTAGGCTCAAAGTTGGACTTTTTGTTAAAGATGTAGCAGATAGGTTTGGAATCTCTATGGGCCATTTTTCAAAAATATTTTGCACTTGGATAAACTTTTTATATTTTGAGTTATACCAGCTATTTCCTTTTCCTTCTCAAGAGGCAGTTAGAAGGAACATGCCAGAGCAGTTTGCACTTTACCCAACAACTCGTGTTATTATTGATTGTACTGAGGTTTTTGTTGAGGTTCCTTCATCTATGTTAGCACAGTCCCAGACCTGGTCTAATTATAAGCATCATAATACTTTTAAAGTTTTAGTTGGTATTTCTCCTAATGGGCAAGTTACATTTATTTCAAAGTTGTGGGGAGGGAGGGTATCAGATAAGTGTATTACCCAACAATCTGGGCTTTTTAATCTTCTTCAAGCTGGAGATAACATAATGGCAGACAGAGGTTTTGATGTATATGACATTCTTCCCAGAGGTGTACATTTAAACATTCCTCCCTTTAAAGGATCTAGAGAACAGCTTACGGCCGAAGAGGTGCAAGAAACTGTACATATTGCATCAGTAAGAATTCATGTTGAGCGTGCTATTGGACGAATTAAATGTTATCATATTCTTGATGGTACTCTACCTTTAAGCTTGGCTCATTTGGCTAACCAGATATTTAGTGTATGCTCATACCTTACAAACTTTTTACCACCTTTGCTTCCTCCTAAAGAAGCCAGTCATGCCTAAGTAATTATTAGTTAAGTCAATGTCAATAAAGTTGACAATGGAAAATGCTGGTACCTGTTTTATTAATATAACATTATGTGAAAGATATCAGTATCAGATATCATATTTCCTTGTTTTTTTTACATTGACTGTAACAGTATATAATGATAAAGTACCATGTACATAAGTCAACTTTTGATCTTGAAAACAATTTTTAATGATAAGAGGATTGTGCTTTACAAAGTGACACGTAAATTATTTATGTTATATATGAATAATTAAAAGGTTGAGAAGTAAAGCCATAATATTTATTGACTATTATCTTAGTAGTTTTGAATCACTACATAAATGATTTTTCAGACAGTACAGACATAAAAACAATGCACAGTAATATCTATCTAGATATGTTATATATAACATCAATAAAGCATTATAAGTTATCTGGTTGGTATTTAATTCTATTTTCTAAGTTAGTGATAATGCATTGAACAAAAATTATATATGGACTTCATTGCTTATTAATCACTTCTTTGGAGATTGGAGGCAGCCTTAAAACTTTGCCACCCATTATTCGTGTATAAAGCAACACCACGCTTCACTCTTTTGGTTAGTACTTCAGGGAGGAATGCTCTTTGATAAAAAGAATCTATTTTTGGCAAAGCCACTTTGTACCACCAACCTTTGTTAAAATAAATGCGCTCAATACTTAAATTACCTGAACCAAACCAAACAACAAAATCTACCCACTCTAAAGTACAAACAAACATTTGTCCCTGTACTTGGTAATAGTACTGATGTCCAAATTTTAGTTTGGGCACACCATTGTCCATACCTAGACAGAAGTTTTTGTCCATACATGCATCTTCAATTGTCATGCCCTGCTTTGAGTAAGGGCATTTAACTTCCAGTGCACCTTGTTTACTGCCATCTGCTTTTGGGTCAAAAACCATTCTGTCTACACTAGCACCATAGCCTGGCCTGACTTTTGAGACAATTGTTCCAACTTCCCAAACCTTAACATTGTGATTGCCTGTTTTAGATTTTGCTGCAACATATAGTCATTGACTGCATCAGCTTCATGCAGTTGGCCATACTCAAGAGCTGGAATAGGCTTTCTTGTACATGTATCTGGTATATACATGATCCTTTTTAGAAGCTTGTCTGGTGCTTTCGTTCTGGTAGCTACAGCTTTAAAATTTGAAGCTGTTAACTTCACCTCTTTCAGTTCCCGCCAAGCATTATTAGTACTCTGACCTCTTGTCATCCTCTCAATAATCTCTATCTCACTGTCATTGACGTTCTCAGTGTAACAGTCTAGCATTGATTTAAACCTTCCACTAGCAATGTTGTATTCATCATTAAAGGGCAAATCAATTTCTTTCTTATTAGTGTCTATGTCTGGGGCATTTTCTGGAACTGTTTCACACAGGCTGTCAACTATCACTCTACAATCATCAGCTGGTTGTGGTTTTAAGTCATAGAATAAAAAGAAGGAGCTGCTTTGCATACAATTACTGAGTTTCTCAGAAAGGGTATGCAGACGTCCAGTATCAACTTCCCTATCAGTTGGTGCTCTTGGGTCATATAAGCTATTCTTGGCAATTTTATTTGCTTCCTTTCCAAATCGATATTTTGTAATGACAATGTCATTCACAGTTTTTGGGTCTACCCTTATGTTACGGGGAATGTTCCAGCAACACAATTTTGAGGTGCATGACAAAGGCTCACTATGTTCTCTTAAGCCCTGGTGACAAAAATCCTCCATTGCAAATAAAACTCCACCAACATGATTGCAATGTCCATGGCCATCTACTCCTCTCCTACAAAGCAAAGTAAAAAGTAAAATTAACCATGACCTTACTACAGTAAGTAACTAAGTTTCTATTTATATGATGTTTAATTTCAAACACGTAATGAAACGAAATAAGCCGAATAACTTACCTAGCCGGACACTTGCAAGCAGCCATCAATACCTCTCCGTTTTGGTTAAAAGTGATGATGATCTTGTACTTCTGCTGTTTCATTGAAGCTAAGACATCAGCCTTCACGTAGCATAGTCCACCTGACCATCCAACTTGCATATCTTTTATATGTCCTTCTTTGAAAAACTGATAGGACTTCAGTTTTTTATAACCTGAAGTTTGTATAGACTTGTGGTCGTATTTTGCTGTCTTGAGCACGAGATAATCGTACAGCTGCACAAAGTTGAAGGACGGGCAAGATTCTCAAATCGTTCTTCCAAACGCAATCAGCAGTCGTAGACACTAGCTTTTCGTATGTGACATCGTCAACATTTCTTCTGTTTGAAACAGCTGCTATTAAAGACGGTTGCTCGACATTGGTTTGCGATGTTTCTTCACTATCTTCTGTTGTAGTCTTATTTCTCTCGAATAGCATGTGACAGCGAAGCACCAAGTCAGCTTTCTTTCCATTCACCGACTGTTTGTTTTCGGCTAATATTTTCTTCAGATCTTGAACTTTTAACTTGAGCTCTTTCAGTGATAGATCTTGTTCGCTGTTTGTTATAGAATCCATCATTTGTTATCGTAAAGCAGTTTAAAAAGACGATTGAATGCATCGATGACAGTGTAACCAAGGTAAACACACGTTGCGTAAACGAAGGACTCAGGGTTAGCCTCGCTCTGGTGCAAAAAGTGTGCCCGCCTTATCGAAGTTCAGCGGTACACGGGGAATTCGAAACTGGACTATTAGTCAAAGAGAAAATTACCCTCAAAGTCACACATAAGCCATTTTCCCCTCTAAATACTACGAAAAACACCGATTTTTAGGTCAAAATATATAAGCTTATTAATACGCGGAAAACTCTTCTACTAAAATTAGTGTGGGCTTAATGCATACGATATTTAGTTTTTCCTCAAATGAATGAAACCGTAACCTCCCTGACGCGTTTGAGACCATTTCTTTGTACATTTCATCACGATTCATTGAGTAGCTTTTCAATTTGGCGCTGATGACTATAGAATGTCCCGGATGTATGTCGCGCCATTCTGCCCGATGGACAAGCTAGTAGATTTAGTATTCTCTGCTCACCACATCGGTATTTCTGTTTGGGTGCTAACCCAACAACTCACAAGTATCTGCAAACCTTTCCGCGAAAACGTAGCTGTCGTAGTTGCCTTTCACACCGCATCGGCTATAGATGAAAAAAGGATATTTGAAGACTATGGAGGCTCGCAAGAAGGCAGTGAGTTACGAGCAGTGCTTCGGTCTCACAAGTTTGCTCGCATGTGTTTTTGCTTACGGCATCCTTTTGCAGTAGTATTAGAGCTACCCGCACCTACTACATATTATCATGGATGATAAAGAAATACTCGAGCTACTGGGTGAGGATTTAACAGGCCCACCACCAAAAACAGAGGACGTTACAACAGACAACCGGGAAGCACTTTCCATTTTGGCTGCAACAGGTACTACAAAAGAATATCTAGGAAAAAGTTTATCTCTAGGAGACATTTCTAGACTACCTGAAAAAGAAGTAGATAGATTATATAGAAGGTATCAGGCCGTTTTAGCTCAGCAAATAACAGAAAGCTTAGTCGATGGTGTGATGCGTCTAGCTACACACTTAGTTGCTTACCTAGTACCCATAGATTCTCAAGAAGCACTGATCAAAGACCTACAAGGAGACCATCTAGTCCGCAACGAGATCAGTTCTGCTACTGGCTTGTTATCACTTAAAGCAGGTCGCTTTGTAGCGCTAGCTAGCGTCTTGTTCCACGTATCTGGTCACATAGTCATTCCTGGTACACCTATTGAACCTTTACATATACCTACTATATCGAAGCAAGATGGAGGAACAGACGGATCGGATAACTGCAGATCCCCCGAAGACTGTACCTGAGAAAAAAGAAAAAGATCCAAAGTGCGTTGCTGCTGGAAAAAAGGATATGCGAGCAAACTTGCTAGAGAGGCCCAAAAGCGGGAGTTGGTATGTGAAAGCGAATTATCCAAAAAAACTGACGTAGAGGAAAGTTGGCTCAAAAATGTGTCTACTAATACTACTCTCACAGCTATTGGCGTAGGTGCTGCATTGGTAGGGTCGTACTATCAATATAGAAGATACAGAGACGACGTTAGTACGATACGACCCGCGAGTACGGTAGAGCCTACGAAGGTAGAGTTGCCAGACATGGAGTAGGGTGGCACAACATTTGAAGACTAGGACCATAGGTTATATGTTATAGTAGGATGGTAGAGAATAAATTGATGAAAGCGGTAACTGATGCTGCTATAGTTGCTGGGCTAGCTACAGGCATTGGTTGGATTGCAAGAAAGGCTATTAAGGAACCTATGCTCAACGATCCTTCTACTTCTATAGTGAATTACGTGAAGTGGACAGCCGTGTTGACTGGTAGCCTAGCTGCCAAACAATACCTCGTGGACAAAAAATACATACCGGCTGATTTATAGAGTTCCCGTGGTAGAATGGCTGCGGCTATCGCAATGGCCATTTTCGGAGCTGTTTTGAATGCGGCGGCATTCACTGGTGGGAACATAATCGCTAAGATGCTTTCTGGAAAAGACGATAGGATTGCTATAGAACGAGAGAGACACGATAGGTTACTAGAGAAATACACAGCTGACAAGATGGCCTACGAAAAGGAACTTCAAAGAGTATACGACCATGCTCAAGAACAGGAAGGCATGGAGCATGCTGCTTCCGATATGCAAAAGGAAACCAACCACGCTTTAGTGCAATCTGACAAGTTACGTCAGAAACTGAAACTACTAAAAGCAAAAAAACCTCGCTTCTCAGACTACTATCAACCTTCGAGTGCTCAGAAGACTGGTGAGTTGATCTTTGTTGGAGGTGGAATGCTAGGCGGTGGCTATGTTGTTAGTCGCTGGCTATAGCTATGCTTTTTAAAAACGAGCTTTTTTACATTCGACGAGGTTACTAGGCTACTAGGTAATTACTAGATAACTACTAGATCACTACTAGATTACTTACTAGATTACTACTAGATTACTACTAGGCTACTACTAGGTTGCTCCCAACAATCAAGAGTCTGATCGGTATGAATGACAGTAGATACCCATGCCTCATACTAAAATACAAATAACAATTGAGAATAAACCAAAAAACGAAAAAAAGAATAAGAACTAGTTGGCTAGACGAGTTCTTATTCTTTTTTTGTCTTCGTGTTAGACCTCATCGTTATGTTATATATATGATGGATATTAGACCTTATACCAATATATTTATAGAAAATGGATTCAAAGGTATTCGCAAATATCTACTATAGCCCAAAAGGCTACTGGAAAGGGCTCGCGGCAATTACACATCTTGCCACTGCGGCCGACGCATCTGAAGATGTGACTCGGATGTGGTTGAAAAAAACAAGCTATATGGCAGATCTATTTACCAGCTCCTCAATATGTTCCACAACCTAAATTTAATGTCTCTACGCCAAACGAGGTTCATCAAGCCGATTTGATATTCCTACCCCACGATCGACCTGGACGTGGAAGGAAGCTCTACAAATATGCGTTGACGATTGTGGATGTCGCTTCAAGATACAAAGAAGCCGAGCCATTAGCCACTAAAGAAGCTAAAGACGTTGCTGCGGCATTTGAGCGAATCTACAAACGAAGTCCACTAACATTGGCCAAAACCTTTACAAGTCGATCCAGGGCGTGAGTTTATGGGTGCACTTTCTTCACTGCTGGATAAACATAAAGTTTCTGTGAGACGTGGAAGAGTTGACATACACAGGGATCAAGCAATTGTTGAACGATTTAATCGTACGTTAGCTGAGAGGTTGTTTGGACACCAATACGCACAAGAGATGGTGCTTGCTTCGAAGGGAAAGGACGATAGATCGGTCGAATGGGTAATTCGTTTACCGATGGTAGTCGAAGCATTGAACAACGAAGTCACACGCTTAACTGGGAAACGACCATCCCTAGCAATTACCAAAGAGGAAATCGAATCAAAGCCAGCAGAGCCAGCACATAGTCGACCAA
Organism: Actinernus sp. WN-2022; assembly: GCA_030867875.1. Lineage (NCBI taxonomy): Eukaryota > Metazoa > Cnidaria > Anthozoa > Actiniaria > Actinernidae > Actinernus > Actinernus sp. WN-2022. The sequence continues at coordinate 9,622,353 of JAOWCC010000064.1, read as the reverse complement.
TTGGTCTCAAGGAACAAAGACTTCCATTTGGCGTTCTCGTTAGATATCTGTATAGTCCTGGTGAGTTAGAAGGTGGTCGACGTCGTGCAACCGATCCAATATGGTCTCTATCCATATACCAACAAAGACGCGCTGTAATCAGGTTGGATGGGCCAGTCCTTTACTATTTGACGATACCACAAATAACGACGCAACGATCGAAAGTCGTCCCAGATCGTGGGTTTGTTCGCGAAGAGCTCCTTGTGGTCCCCAGAGATACCATGTTGCCGCCCGATAGCGTCCTCATCCGTTAGTGGTGCCGCTCCTCTTCTTACGTTACATTCAAGACATGTCAGCCTAACATTGTCGCAAGTGTGTCCCCTAGAGTTATCTAACCGATCAACTGAGAACTGTTGTGGGTCCCGTGAAGCATAAACCCAAAGCAATTCTATATTACATGCAGCACAGCAGTTGTTTTGAACTTTCTTGAGCTGAAGCACATCGTAGATCTTTAAGTTGAATGCTTGGAATCCCCTATCTTGATCACTGCGCTTATAGTTCACGAGCTTTCTGCAAATGGCTTTGCGAATCTGCTGTTGGGATGACGATGGACAATCCTTGGTTTGCTCAATAGGACAATTGACCCGTCCAAGCTGACTCATGTATTCCACTCTGGACACAGCGAGATAGGCAAGGTTGGACCACTCAAGATAATCATCGATGATCCACACCTTTTTGGGATCATAGATTGTGAGACCTTGGCTGGAATGGACCGTCAAAGCATAACCAAGTCGCCAATCGGATTCCTTTTTGGAACAAATATCTTCTGCTGTTCCCAGAGTGACGTTTACGATGTCGTTCAAGACGAGCGTTTCCATCTTATTAGTGCCTGGGATGGCTATCTCGATATTTTGCTTCCGACTGTCTCGGGGATGGTATAACAAAGGTACTAGGACATCTGGGAAATGCTCTTTGTGTCGTTGGAATAAGAGCTTCTGTACGTGGTCTCGAACTTTCTGACGACTGGTCAATATAACGTCGCATGGCATCCAGGATAGAACGAATTGGTTCCATTCGAGACAAATAGGTAGAGAGCGACGAATCTCTTTGCATTGGAATTTATCAGATCGAAGGCGAATGCGCTTTTTCAAAGATTTGAGTTCGTCGTCTTTCGCCCTATAATCAGTATCTATCTCTTCGTAGTAGTTAGCTTGTTTTTGAAGCCAATCGTGGGGTGAGTCACCTGCGATTGGAGGTGGTTGGCCATGATCACCACAACAAATTACTTGGACGCCTTTTTGGCTGAGCCAACCAAGAAACATCTCTAGAATAACACGAGGCACTGTACAAACTTCATCCCAGATTATAACTCTAGGTATGTATTTCTGTCCCAACCGATCGGGTGTCCATTCTTTATCTGCTATTTGTGGACCAAGCATGTTAGATCCAGGGTAATGAAGGGTATCATCATATTTTCGAGCAACGAACACTATCTCTTCTGCTTCCTTGTCGTTTCCATTGATATCAAGTCCAGGATCCACATCGGTGTCTCTCGATAAGAGAACTTCGTTGCCTTGGGCCCAATCCTTTTCTGCATTCCAAACTTTGATCGACTTATCTCTATATTTGGGAGAAAACTGAAGAGACTCGAGATCTTCTTCTGTTGCTCTTACTCTTTTGACGCCGCAATAACGAAAGAAACTGTGATAGGTTTGAGATCGAACACCTCTTTCGCGCATTTCTTTGGCTAAACGATGGGTCGGTGTGAATATTGTGGGGTCTCTCGTTCGAAAGAGCTCGATTGCTCTCGTAGTTTTGCCACTACCTCCGCCACCATTAAGATAGCAGAGTTGGTGTCGTGATAATGGATCTTGGTAGCATGGTGAAGTACTAAGTGTTAGTTCTTTTCGTTGGATAACGTATTCTGGCTTTGGAAGGTAATCTGCATGTTCCTGTGGCATACAAAGCTGCTCATTCTTATCTCGCCATTGAGCTGGAGCTACTGTTGGAAGATATGGTTCCTCAAGCATACATAATGAACACCATTCTTCATCGCACACACACATTCTTGGAGCTATACGTATGATGATGCTCCATCCAATTTGCAAAGTGCATGTTTCTGAATGTATATAGAGTCGGTAGCGACACGAACAGCTTCGTTGGTAGTGAAACGTTGTAACATACAGAGTAGATTTATATGTCAAGTCAAGTCAAGTCAAACTTTATTTAGACACGGTGATCTATCAGGTTAACTATACAAAAATACTAAAAGATATAAAATACCACAATTAAAAAATATTCTAGCGCTAATTATAATGTTTAAAACTACTGATATGTACATGTATGAAATATACAATAATAAAACGAAAAATCCCTGTTTTACAAAGATGCCGTGTTTGTTGTGAAATTGAAACCTCGTATTTGAGCCTTGAAATTTATCAGCGATGGCGCTTGTCTTATTTGCACAGGTAAGTTATTCCACAAAGCTGCTCCGCTGTAACTAAAGCTCTTTTTGCCATAGTTGGTATGAGGCAGTGGAAGTATCAGCTTATTTTCCGAATTCCTTAGGTTATACTTTGAGTTGTTATTCCAATGGAATTTTGTGGTAAGGTAATCCGGAGTTTCGTTGTGCAAAGTTTTATAAACCATAATTGATTTAGCAATTTCCCGCTGATGGCTTAACCTTTCCCAATTGAGAGTTTGGATTTTGTAGTTTTTGAAGTTTTTCTGAAAGGCCTTTACTGCAATTTCCCCAGACAACATTGCAATAATCGAAGTGAGGTTGGATCAGGCCTTGAAATACAGTGAGTAGCGTTTCACGTGGGACGAAACTGCGAAAGCGCTTAATTGCACTAATACCCGAAGCAATTTTCTGAGAAATCATTTTAATGTGACTTTCCCAGTTCAGATTCTGATCTATGACAACCCCAAGAGACTTGGTAGATGACACCTGTTTGATAGGGACACCATCAATGTCAAAACTGGGATCTTCATTCAAATGCACTAACCGCTGTCGAGAGCCAATAAGGAGAAATTCAGTTTTTGTCATGTTCAATGTCAACTTATTGGCTGCTAACCAGACGTTGATTCTATTTAGATCCTCATTAATGTGTTCATTGATGATGTTCATGTCACTACCGGCAAAAGTTAAACTGGTGTCATCTGCGTACATCCTTGGTTCAGAATGTAATAAACAGTTGGGTAGGTCGTTTATATAGAGCAAAAACAATAACGGTCCCAGTATGGTCCCTTGTGGAACGCCACTCCTTACAACTGTTTGAGATGACTTATGGCCATTGATTTGGCACGTTTGAGTGCGATCTAATAGATAAGAGCTAAACCACTGCAATGTTGAGCCGTGAATACCGTAGTGACCTAGCTTGGATAAGAGGATGTTTAGGTCTACGGTATCGAAAGCTTTTTTTAAATCCAGGAAGACAACAGCGTTTACGCAGCCGCGATCAATATTCAAAGACCAAGTATCCGTGGCTTCCAATAGGGCAGTGACAGTTGAGTGCAATGAGCGGAAACCTGACTGATTGGATGAGAGTAATTTATTATCAATAAGATAATTATATAACTGATTGTAAATTATACGTTCGAAAACTTTCGCAATCGCAGGAATTATTGAAATGGGGCGATAATTAGTTGGTTCTGTCCGCTTGCCTGCGTTCTTGTACAAAGGGGTTATTCTGGCATTCTTCCAATCCTCCGGAAATATGCCAGTAACTATTGATCGATTAAATATACAAGTCAAAGACTCTGAAATCAAGTCCGGACATTCTCTCAAAAGTTTTGCTGAAATATTATCCAGTCCGGTTGCCTTGGATTTACAAAGTTTAGAAAGTAACGCAAATACTTGAGACATTGTTGTTTCCTTAAAGCAAAAGCGATTATCAGTTTGTGTAAGATATTCTTCATGCGAGACATCTACGTTCTTAATGCTTTTTGCGAGTTCAGGTCCTATTTCTGCAAAATAATTATTGAAAACCTCAGCAACCTGGGCGGGATTATTTACTGATCTGCCTTCAGATTCAACGCTATTTATAGCTGATTTGTTGGTTTTACGGCCTGTTAGTTCATTGATTGTTTGCCAAGTCTTGCGTGGATTTCCGTTATAGTTATTGAAAGCCGTATTATAATGGAGTCTTTTAGCCTTCTTTATATTGTCATTTACATAATTACGAAATGTTTTGTAAGCGCTCCAGTCAGCTGGGTCATTAGATCGAATAGCTTTGATCTTTAAACGATTTCGTTGGTACATCATTTTCTTTAGCTCACAGTTGATCCACGGACTCCTAAACGCACGAGCGCGTTTGGTTCGAATGGGAGCGTGTTTATCACAGATGTTGAGGAACAAAGACTTCCATTTATACCACATTTCATTAGGGTCTGAAATTCCAGCAAGACTATTCCATGGCTGATTTAATACGTCATTCCGAAAATCATCTCTATTGAATTTTTTAAAATCTCTGAACACGACATTGTTTACACCCTTCGAGGGAGGAGGTATTCCTATTTTACGATAGACATAGGCTAAACTATGGTCGCTTATATCAATATGCGTGACGCCACTACATATCACATTATCTGGATGACTAGAGAAAATCAAATCAATCGTAGTACTACTAGATGGTGTTATACGTGTTGGTTCCTTAATTAATTGCTTCAAATTATAAATATCCGCAATATTCAATAAAGAATTAGTGTTCGGATCGGTAAGTGAGGTCCAGTTGCAATTCATGTCACCCAAGATTATATGTTCAAGACAACTGGAATCCACTTTCCCGACAATTGATTCAAAATGGGAAAACAAATCAAAGGGAGAATTTGGAGGTCTGTACCATGTTGTTATTACAAACGGTTTTGATCTAGGCTTCTTGATCTCAACTGATAAATTTTCTAGTTTTTCTGAGTGTAGATCTGTACGGACAAGGTAATTAATATTCGAACGAATATAAAAACAAACTCCCCCTCCATGTCTTCCATTGTTGATTCTATCGCGCCGCGCGATATCATAGCCATTGATATGTAACTCGCCATCGCTAATATTCCCATCAAGCCTTGATTCGTTAATTGCAAACACATCGAGAAATTGGTCTGATAAAATAACGCGCAACTCATCAATGTGCTTAGGAAGGCTAGTTATGTTTAAACTAGCTATCTTAAAACCACGAGTATTGGGAAAGAGTTGAAATGGTTTGTTTGGAAAATACGAGGTATCAAATTCAGGGCAACTTCAACGGTTTGTAATATGAGAAATTAAATTTGACGCAAGTGCTGCATTGCCTTCCCTAGTAAGGTGCAGACGACTTTTATTTAGATAACGTTCAGTGATGTTGCTGTGGCTCAAGACATTCCACGAATTCTGGTTACAGAATTGTTGCACTATTTTATTGACAGATTTACCTTTAGAGTCCAGTTCCTGGCTGTCTGTTCTTGTAATTATATCCGATATGGTGATCTTCGTTCCTGGTTTCTTGAACACGATGTGATTTGCCAGGTCTACAATACTCTCTGCAATTTGTCGAGGCTCGTCAGTATCACGGAGGTCGTTTGTTCCGATGTGTAATATAACTTCTTTAAGATTTCTATCTTCCAAAGAAGGGTTAATATAATGCCTCATATCTTTGATCCTGGCACCTGGGAAGGCTTTGACGTCAATCTTGCTCTCAGGGCAGCTCTTGGACAATCGATTTCCTTGAATATATCTGAGCATTGAGTCGCCGAGAATTGCTGTTACTGGACGATCTGCTGTATCTGTGCGTGCATGCTGGCGCGACGAGTCCTGGTTCTGCTTATTCTTGTTGGTTTTGTTTCTATTCTTCTTTGCTTTGGTGCCGCTAACTACCTGCCAACCAGAGGCATTGTCTTCGTTGGTTGTCACTGTATTTTGATTTTCAATCTCTCTGCTTGCTTCATGGTTTTCGCTAAGTTTCACAGAATCTTGTGATTCATTTACTTCGCCGATTGCTTGTTTGCCAACCAATCTAGTAAGCATGTTGACGGTAGAAATCAGACTTGAGTTATTCACTTGAAGGCGCTCGATTTCATGATCGGCGGTGTTGTTCCTGGAGGTTGCGGATGGCTGATCATCAAGCGCGGGAAATTTGAGTTTTCGTTTTAGATCTTCAAAGTCCGCTCTTAATCTCTGCAATTCAACCTTTAACACATGGCATCCATTGCAGTTGCTGTGTCTGCGTTCGGTCGAGCCTGGTATCTCGATTACTTCGGTTATTTCGTCGTTAGTGGGTCCGGTTGAACTAGTGGTCGAGGTAGTGTCGCTTTCGTTACCAAGGGAAAGGCCGCCATTGCTAATGCTTTGTCGAACATCAGATTCGCTTGTACCGACGGCTTCTTGGTCTAGATTGTCGGGCAGGAAAGACATCATCTTAGATCTAAACTCCTTGTATTCAGCTCCTTGAACTTGGAGAGTCTTTGTCGACGGGTAGAGTGTAAACGTAACGGTTTTCGTTTTCAGCGAAGTCGACCTCTCACAACTCGAAAGTTTAGGTTGCTCTAGATTTAGATATTTCAGGCAGAAATCTTGGAGTTCGTCAACCGATCCATTCCATGTGAACAGATTTCTTTTGCAATCAAATCTTAAGAAGTCTACAGGAGTAGAAACGGTTGAAATACTACTAGATTGCTCAGGAAGGTCAGTTAGGTCGGAGCTCTCGAAATCGTGACCATTCGCCTCCATGACGCGTTCAGTAGGCCAGCATGCTTGCACGCAAATGTGTATATTGCGGTTGATTTCCATCGTAGTATGTAAGAACATAACCAAGGGGACAAAGTTTGGGTGATCCAACCAGAGTGCCGCTTCGTACGGTATCTCGTACTAAGAAATCGAGTTCTCCTTGATCTGTTACCAACCTTCTGGTCAAACGTTTTCCATCTACTTTGCTGCCTTGGGTGAACTTTCCTATGATGCTACATCCCCGATCGCGACTTTCTGGAAGCCAGACACCGATTTGATTTTCGAAAGCCTTTGTCTACAAGGAAGGCAAGAAGTTGTTTTGGAACCCAACCATTCTCTGCGAAATGCTTTCCAAACCAAGATGGAATGATGGGATGGCATGTGGGAGCGAATGACCATTCTTGGATCTCAGCAAATCCGGTTCCAATGTCGATAGGGAGTGGACCATTCACAGAGACTCGAGTCATACGATGGGTTGGATGACCGAATCGTTCGAAATATGGTTTTGCCTCGCCTTCGCCACGAAAACTAGCTGGATAGCAGGACTTCATGTCGATGCTAACAACGTCTCTAGTATCGTAGTCCATCAAATTCCATGAATTGGATGTCTTCGAGGAAATTAGTTGGGGTTGGCTTCCAATTATTCTTTTCCTTTGCGACTACGCTTGCTGCGTGGTTCTCACCAAAGACCCGATCGGCAAGTGATTCGTCACCCAAGAGTTGGCATGCTATTTGGAGTCTATCTTGAGTTTGCTGCGTTCTGTAAGTGCTACCATCTTGGAGTACGAATTGGTTAACATTAAGCTGCCTTCCTTCTGGACTCCCTAGTAACCATACAGCTTTTGGTTCGTTCGAAGTCGCTTGTTGAATGGCTTCCCACACATCACCCTCGTATATATGGACAGAACGAGATCGTGGGAAATGCAGATCTTTGGACCAGGCATGGCCATTGTGATAGATTAGTTCTATGGGTCTATGCCGGTGGCCCTGATATTTGCCGCTATCGTAGATATCCTCACCAGCAATGTCACGCAGAATTATAGACCGTTTAAGAATTGTCTCAAGTTTAGACATATCGTCGACCGTAGCACCTGTGTTATGGACTTGTTTTTCCCACAACTCTATCTCCTGACATCTCTTTGGAGTTAAACCTTGGCGTACGAAATGCTCTACTACTCTCTGTGCGACGCAATTAAGATCACCAACACGCATTGGAGCTAGATTTGCTAGGTCTGGTGCTCTGATGGGATAAAGTCCATAGACCACTGCAGTAACTGGATAGAATATCTGATAGAATACCTGGTCGATTCCAACCATCGCACCTGGATTAGTGTTCTGAGAAATCTCGATTACACCATAACCCTTCTTTCTCTCAACACGAACCGGATCGAGCTTATCATCAACGACCCAATATGTATCTCCATCACGGTTGTACTCTCTAAGGAACTTAATTTTCAAAATGAACTCACCCTCTGGAAGTGACATAAGAAGTCCCCTCGCTCTCTCTCTATGGTCATACGGACATCCAAAGCTAACCGACCAGCTCTTAATTCGATGCCATCGGCAACATTGACATTGCCAATATCGAGTGGGTCTTCTGTTTCTACCCTCCACGTAGAGAAGACAGCAGTTGCGCCATCGACTTCAAACATATCCTTAGCATCTATCAAGAGTTCTACCCATTGATCATCTGGAAGTCTTATAGGAGGAGGGACCCAGATGTCTAGGTCGTATCTCTCATTATTTCCTGTAACTGGTACGTACTCTGCAAGCATCTCATCAGCCAGATCGTCCATAGTAGCAATGATGATATACCTTAATACTATCCCTTCTCTAAATAGTTGTCGAAATACAGTAAAGTGACAACGAATGGGTATCAACCAACTACGATTTATTTTCTACACCACCATTCGATACATACTGTATGGTATCCATCCTCTAAATGGTTGTCGAAATACAATAAAGTGGATCACTAATGGTGATAGCAATAGCAGCAGGAAGGTGAGTGCTACTGGTGTTGACATGTGGATTTCGTTGTGTCACATGTTGGTTTCATTGTGTCTTCTCTAAATGAAATCGAACGCCAAAACAGATTGAGTCCGCTCAGCACCCCTGTGTTGACATGTGGATTTCGTTGTGTCACATGTTGGTTTCATTGTGTCTTCTCTAAATGAAATCGAACGCCAAAACAGATTGAGTCCGCTCAGCACCCCTGTGTTGACATGTGGATTTCGTTGTGTCACATGTTGGTTTCATTGTGTCTTCTCTAAATGAAATCGAACGCCAAAACAGATTGAGTCCGCTCAGCACCCCTGTGTTGACATGTGGATTTCGTTGTGTCACATGTTGGTTTCATTGTGTCTTCTCTAAATGAAATCGAACGCCAGGACAGATCGAGTCCGCTCAGCACCCCTGCTGCTTGGCATGCATTGATTTCATGCATGTACACCACTTGGAAAATAACTATTTAAAGAGGTTAACACTAACTAGTATACACAGAGAAATGTGTGGCCCTCCTACCCTGCGAGCAGAGGTTTCTCATCTCTGAGTAGCATGGAACCTCTCAAGACCTGTTTCTGATTGCACCCATAATACTATACTTCTATGCTTTTTGTACTGCACTTTCTAAAGGTTAGGTTGTTTTCAATTATTGGGTAGGCCAATACTATTGCTCGTTTCGAGAAGTTCCACCGACCTCTTTCCTGCCGTCGAGAGAAACCTCTGGCTCTGCCCACGAAACGATTACATGCGCCTGGGACGGTATCTCGATTTCCATTGGCCGAGAAAAACGAGATGGTAAACATTGTAGATTTCAGATTGTCCATTTCCTATTGTTACGGCGAAGTGGAGAAAATAAAATAAATTTCCTTCTTCGAGGGTATAAATCAAAGCTTTCTTTACGATAAATTACGGTAATTTCAAGGTCTTCTGTGCAGTTCAGCAAAATAATAAGACAAAGCCGGAGTTTGAAGCTCGTTCGTATCAATCGTCGGCAAACAAACAACTGCGTCACGACATAAATATAAACGGCTGCAAAGGATATTGTGGGCAGAGCCATACTTTATACTCTTCAGTTCTAGTTTTATGACAGTTCGTAGTTACGGCTTTCCACGACAAATCCTGCTATTCTTTTGCCAGTTTCAACTATCTCGGTTTACGATTTCAAGTTTTCCTCATTGGACTCTATAGTCTGCGAAACAGTCCCTCAGTGTTATTTGGCCGCGTGGAAATGGAAAAAGGAGACTGGCACGAGAGAGAAGAAGGAGGGCCTGCAGCCATCCCTTATACATTTTCATTTCCCGTCCAGATTGAAATACTGATTGGTCAATTAGCTGTCATCGTTGTCATGTGTCACGAAATGTCGCACATTCCTCCTGCAAACTGACTGAAATGGTGGCGACAAGAGAGAAGTGATCGAGCGGTTGAGCGTTAACCCAGGAAAGTATTTAGAAGAACAAAGCAGGCAGTGAATAGTTTACATTTGTACTTTCTAGGCGAGATATTTTGGCGGTTTTACCAACAGGTGAAAGCCTTATTTTTCAATCGTTGAAAGTCGAGTCAGACAGGACGTAGCGCTTCTGCATTGTCCTATTTGCAAAGCATTGTGAAGGATCATTTAATCGAAAGTAAATAGACTGGGACTTAAAAGCCATCTCCCCCTACGATATAGACGGGGAACCGAAGGAAATTACGGAGTTCCCTAAAGTAATTTTCGCTTCTGCTGTCAGAGGCTGTTCGAGTGAAAGAGTCAGTCAGGGTCGAGTAAATGAACTGATGAAGGAAAAACTGAGCGGGGACTGAGCGACTTTATAGAGGCCGTGGTCGTGAATAAATCCCATACTGTAGAGACTTGGACAGGAGAAATAAAGGTAATAACAATGAACTGTGCAATGTTTTGACTACATATCTTAGATACCGACAAAGTTACGAACACACAAAGTTTGATTGACATGTTTAATAATCATCGGAACTCGCTCCGCTCGTATCGGAAAAGCGCCTGTTCTGCAGGCTATGGACTCTATAAAGTCACATACAGTTCAATTTACGGTCGATTTCATTTCCAGTTCGAAATACAGTCACCATTACACTTAATTTTAAAAGTAGGGAACAAATAACATTCGTGTGCGTATTCATATAAACACATAATTTCAACCTCACCAGTTCAGATAATTCCGTTTGCGTTCAGAGACCAGGGTCAATCACTGTTCACTTCCTTTTGCGACTCTTGAGTCGAAGTCTTAGTATAAAAGCTCAGCATTGGTTTGACTGGCTTCAATACTTCCCAGTTGTATAATCTCAAGACAGACAAGCGTACTTCAGGAGAGTACTCCTATGGCACTTAGATGCAGCAGTACAGGCATTTTCATTCAGTTCCCGTGGATCATTCGGCCAGACTAGCACTAGCAGCTGACTATGCCATTATCGCCACACTAACTCCTTTCGTAAATGTAAGAATTTTCCATCGAAAGCACCTAACAGTCCTGCTAGCCCTAGAATAACTGAACATCTTGGTATTTCAGTCGAAGAGACCTTTGGTATGAGCAAAATAATGGGTAAGAATGGTTCAAATCGCTCCCGTCGAACAGTGTCCTCGAGCGGTGTCGAATCTGATTGGTTGATCTTGTCACGTGTTGAGTTGTTCATCGGACAATGGCTCCTGTGTAATCTGATTGGTTAATGGCAACTTCCGGGTCGACACAAAAAATAACAAGAGGCCCTGAGTGGCCTTAACTCGGGCCATCTATAGCATGTACTGCATGGAGTTCTAGCATACTTTTGTGTCAACATGGTTTGTGCTAGAGTAGCCAGAGAATTGGTTCTCTACTGATGCTCTTGTCTGTCAAATGTCAATGACAGACAGAAGAGGTTTATTGGCACATCAGTGTTGAATCCAATAAAAAAAAAAGATGACTAAGTAGATGAATACTAAGTCTTGTTGTAGGGTAATATATATATCTACCATGTTTTCACAAAAGGAGCCTTAGAACCTAACACCCCCTTTTGTGAAAACATGGTAGATCTTGTGTGCCTTTAAGCTTTAAAAGCCAGTAACTCGTGTTTTTGCCGTTTTCTTGAAAGGGCAAATGACAGTTTAAGACTTTTCTGGCCTTTCTATCCCATAACTAGTCGCCCCCTCCCCCCCCCCCCCCTCACATAAAATACTTGGAGATCAATTATGGTTTAGAAAGGCCAGAAAAGTCTTAAACTGCCATTTGCCCTTTCAAGAAAACGGCAAAAACACGAGTAACTAGCTGTCTTTTAAAGCTAAAGGCACACAAGATCTATCATGTTTTCACAAAAGGGGGTCTTAGGTTCTAAGGCTCCTTTTGTGAAAACATGGTAGATATATATATGTGCAAATGCCCAACGTATGCTGGGGGGGGGGGGGGGGGGGTTAGGTTAGGGTTATGGTATGCTGGGGGGGGGGGGGGGGGGGGGGTTGGAAATGATAGAGCCATAATACACACACTGACACACACACATACATGCTGTGCATGCACATTTCAGCCACAATTTCCTTCAATTCTGTAGTGTAATATTACTTTCTTTTCAATATTATTGTTCCTTGAGGGTCATTAGAATTATAAAAAAACTTGGTATGGGTGTTGTTGATTGAAGTGCAATGGTTATTTGAGTAGTCTGCACGATATCGAGTCACTCAAATTTGATGCATTGTAATTATATCAGGTGCAGTACGACTACGAGAAATCAAGCAATTTAGAACAACAAATTCCACATAATGTTGCTATTCATTGTGAATAGTTAGGTAATGTCGTTCTACATGTGAAATAAAGTCATCTATTTGTAATTCTCAATAACAAACCAGTGGAGACGGCTGAAATTCAGACTATAAATTCTCGATACAATATTTTCAATTGGGGTCGTAAACTACAGACCACCATTTTCTAGTATTAGTGAGCTGCCACTGTGCTAGTGCTCATTTTCTACATCTTGAAGGAGACTGAAACTTATAATGGCAGGCCACAAAGAAACATGCAATGTCCACTCATTTTTTTCTATCACTGGGGTCGCAGCAAGATTAATTTTCATTCCCAAATAATTCTTAAAAGTACTCGTACGCCTGATCGTGACGGAGTGAAAGTGACGATGCTGACGCCAAGAACTGAGGGACAACAATAACAATTACATTTATTTTCTCATAAGATGATGGAAATGTATACGAGTAATAAGGCATAATTCGAAATACAATGATGAGAAGGTAAGTCCTTAAGGTAACCTTAGCCGGGTTATCTTAAGCCAGGACCACCTCAGATGGAAAACACTGAAACAAGATCTAGCTTGCATGGATATATAATGTTACCAAGAAAGGGAAAGGGAAAGAAAGAGTGCCACTTGCATGTAAGTATACTCTCTCAGTTCTGGACCAAATTTAGTTTAGTTTATAAACTTGCAATCATGATAAATACACTACTCTATACATAATATCATTATGTCAGTTCTAAAAAACATTAAATAAACTGTAGAATGCCTGAACCCAGAGATAATAATCAAATACAAAGAGTTACAGGTCAGATGTAAATAGACCCGGGAAATAGAACAAAATAAAAAGTCAATAATTGTGTTAGGTGGTAACTGTCCCTTGGTCTTGTGTTTAGGAAAGATTGGTTTTTACCAGTGTCAATAACATGACGGCACAGATAAATATGCGATTTACACATCAGAGTTATTTATCGTTCGTTTGAAAAAATCTTCATTTCGGATTACTTATTCAGTTTATACTCACTCACTGCATGCTAGATTTTCGTTCCCGAATTTATAAACATTTAAATACATGTGCATATAATATTTTAAAAGGCCCCTGTCAGTCAGAGAACTGAGAAATCGGGTCATTTCTAGTATACTTTCGAGAGGTTAATAAAAATAAATAACAACACAACGACAGTCAATTGGTATAAAGGTTATCATGTTCAGATTAGCGGCTACTTACATTTACAAGCTGTTGTCTTTATAGTCAGACTGTGTTGATCGCAGAGCAGACTGTCACGAGTTATCTTAAAGCATGTCGCATAATATGTGATACATTCTCGTCCAAAGCCCGTCAAACACCTCTCAGCTTTAGAAAAGACAAAAATCTTGGTATTCCACTTGAAAGAACCTTTGTTTTACACAAAAAAACAGCTGATTAAGTCAAAACTCCCACTCGCCGCCATCTTGAAAAACCTGCAAATGTTTTCCACTGTTCACGTGACCAGCACATTGCAATCTGATTGATACGGTGGCGAAAAGAACTTCCAAAGAAGGCGCAATCTGATTGGTTGACGACGAAAAATCTCGACACACACAAAAAAAAATAATAAAAAAATAAAGGATAAACACTTGCGATTTCTGACTCGTGCCGGCCCAAAGGCCTGGCCCGAGTAATAAAAATAAAAATAAACACTTGCGAAACTTTACTCGGGCCCAGCCTACGCTGGCCCGAGTAATTATGATGTTGTCTGGGAGATGGGGAATAGGGCTGATAGGGCATTTATATTAAAGGCAACAATGTGCCAAACCGTACAAATCAGCCTTGCATCGTCCTGTTATTTCTTCTACTATGTTGCTGATTAGATCCCAACCAAGGTGATCCGGTCCTTACACATTGTCTCAAGGGAGCACGCCAGACTTGCCTGATTTGTTTCACTCACGATCGGTTTAACCGCCATCTTGCAATTCCTTTATTACAATAATTAATGTTGGCGCTCACGAGACACGTAGTGCCGAGCGAGCCCCGAAGCGTAGAGTGTAACTAAAAACCTTTTCTCTCCCCTTCGGAGCTCGCTCGGCACTAGCTACGTGCCTCGTGAGCGCCAACATTAATTATTGTCAGTGGAAAGTCGCACTGTAGGAAGAGATCGTGAGTGAAACAAAACAGGCAAGTCTGGTGTATTGTTCCGGAGTAAATAAATTTTGAATTTTATGACAGAATGACCCAGCGTGTTTTCTGGAAGGCATAAAAATCCATGTAATTGTTTAAATTTCTTTTTTAAACTCGATACATCATCACAAGTTGCATTCAAAAAGTTTTGAAGTGAAACCCAATGATTTTGATGGGAAATTAAGCTTTATTTGTATTTTCGTTTTATGGCCGCCATCTAAACATTCATTGGCCCACAGTTCCGTTAGGAAATAATCTAATGTTGCAAAATTGGGGTTATAAGTGTATTTCTGGTAGTTATACAAGGACCAAAATGTAATATTTGATTTTAGTATAATTTCATCAGTGAATATAGAGATTCCCGTGCTCTGATTGGTCGAGAATTACGTCATACGTCGCTATATTCACCTCCAGAGCGCCTGGAGGTGAATATAACATACAAGGCATTTACCAAAATAGCCGCTCGCATATTTACTGATGTTTCTCACGAAGAAATAAATAATATGAAAGAAAAAGCTTTTCCAAAACCCACTAAAGAAGCAACTAAATAAGTATGGCTAAACTTGAAGCTTATTTTAATCCATAAGCCGTCACAAACAAAGTTTACTTACGAGTTTTTGGCCGGGGTTGTGTTTATTCGGTCCTCATGAATCACAACTGAAATATAAACGTCTACTTAGAGCAATAAATAACACAACGAGACTTTGGAACTGTTCGACTTAAAAAGACTGTACTTACTTGAGTTATTTTCCCCGTGGTTCTTGATAGAAAAACAACAAGTTCTAGTTTTCATTCAGGAAGCCGGTTGCTGTTATGCTCTTCTCTCGCCGCTCTCGGTGTGTTTTCATACCGAAATCATTTGTCTCTTGATTTACCATTGGCATTGTCTTTGATTCTGTGATGGGTATAATCCACAAAACTACAAACCGTAGTTTGTAGTTTTCAGCAAATTTGTCCTTTGAAGTGAACTCATGAAAGCGGTTCCTTTCGATAAATTTGCACTCGCCGTGGCAGATTTTCAGTCAGCCGAGTTTGCCCACTTCCACTCATTTTCGCTGCATTTCCTCTCTTTGTAACACGGTTCGAGGTCTCAAAAGTGAGGACTGCTGCTTCAACTTGAATTCTAGTGTGCATTTGGACTGCTTTTCGGTATTTCTCTGTCTTTAGCAAATCCATTCTTGTAGTCCCTGCAAGTCTCGTGTCGAGTCGGTTTGTGCAGTGAACCGTAGCGGCATGTGATTATGCAAATGTTGTCACAAAACTATCCTGTCACGCGCGCTTGTAAAACTTATAAAAGGGTCGGAAGTCAGACTAATAATTTCTAGTTTTAATTTCTCTGATATTCACTGATGAAATTATACTAAAACAATTATTCACTTCAGTCTCAGTGACTATTGGTGAATATTTACCTCGACTTCGTCTCGGTAAATATTCACCAATAGCCACTTCGACTTCAGTGAATAATTGTTAATTATGAAGACAAACCAGAAGCCCATTACCAGGAGCGTCCATATATACTATACCCGTGAGTCAGCGTATGACCGGTTTACATGACAACAGGAGCCCATCACCAGGGGCGTCCATATATACTATACCCGTGAGTCAGCGTATGACCGGTTTGAGCTATTTTTAGAACATGTTTCCTGGGAACTGCCTTCTGACTCTGCTGCGATCGTGCATATGTTTGCCGTAATTATCGAGATTAAGAATGATCTATTGTTCTTTGAGGTGATTATACTAACGCTACATTGTCCTGACTATGGTTTGATTGGATTCCCAAAGTGTGGGCACTTGAACTCCGGTGAGATCTGTTCTAAATATAGCTCAATCCGGTTATACGCTGACTCACAGACCAAGTATGGGAGATGGACGCTCTTGGTAATGGCTCCTGGACAAACCAAAAACCAATACGCATGCGCGTCTCACTTGCGACGTTTAAAAAAAACAGAAACAGGCGAATTTTAACAAAAAGGGTAAGCCCCTCCCCTTTTCACGCATGGGGAACTCGAAATTTGAAACATTCAAATAGCAGCAGTGAAGAACGTAGGCGAGTGAATCAGCCTCTTGTTAAAGTGCGAATTTTTGAGCTGGTTTAAAATCAAACAAGACATTAAAAAGTGAACATTGACAAGATAGTTAACCTTTACTCTAAAGTTTACCATTGATCTGTATAGGGAGCACTCAAGTGGTGCATCACGGAGATGTTCACTCGACAAAGGCTGAGTGACGGCTGAAGGTGTCGGTGGCCTGCATGCCATGGTCTTTTTATACCGCCACAGGTAGCCCGAGTAAAAAAGACCGTGCACGTGGTCTGTGTTCTTTCTCTGTTTCGAAAGCCAAATTGAAAAAAAATAAACGTTTCATTCACTGGCGGAAGCTCTGACCAGCAGTCCATAACCAGTAGCCTCGATAAGTAATGAAATGCGGCCGATCAGTTAAGGTTATATAATCTATTTTTAGAACGGCGCTCAAACTACTCCGTAGGGGGAAAACAATGGCAGCCATGTTTCTTTTATGAACACAAAATTAGTTCTCTCATTAGAACAAAGGCTTTCATCTTTTGGACCAATCAGAGTTGCTGGGGCAATTAGCTGCAATACGATTGGCTATCGATTTAGCGAGAATCGTTTTCTAAAAATAGATTATCGTATGACACACACAATCCTTTGTTGCAACTGATGGGATATAAAATCCCATATCCCACTGTCTTAATTAGGCAAGTGGACAGGGCTTTTGAAGAGAGGGAAATTGTGGGATAATAAATACTCATTAGTATGCGATAAGTAGTTTGATCAATGATTATCATACTGTTTATCACAACCTCATTCCCAGGGTCTTCTCGGTCGGATCCAAGATGGCGGCTACTCCGAGAGAAGACCCTGGTCAACGCATTCTCCCCGTTGAATTAACAATTATCCTTAAATGGCAAACACGCTTGGAATAATGATAATCGTTAATTCTACGACAAATCCTAACCCGAACCACAAACCAAACCCTAACCATCGGACGAGTTCACGGGTAAACGACGTGTTCTCACTCACCTAGAGCTGGGGTTCACAGGTAAACAAGAAGAGATTAAGAAGGTAAAGAGAGGAAAAATAATTTTTGAGCGCTCCTACTCGGACTCGAACTCGTAGCCCTTTGCGTGTACTGCAGTGTAGTGCAGACGTCATCACTACTACACTAAGCCGGTCTACCGCCGTTCGGAATGTAACAAATATTTATCTTTTTTAAGAATGTCATTAGAATTAACGATTATCATTTTCCATTTAAGGAAATGTTTAACACGTGTCTACAAACCATAGGTATCCCAATCCGGAGTGAGCGAGATGCGATTAACGGTATTTCTACGCGGCGAACGACGAAGTGAAAACAGGTCTACTAAACAATTCGAAATGGAGTTTACTTGGATAAATGAACAGTGGAAGGGTATCACAAAGCTACCAGGATGTATCTAAGCTAGAAGAGAATCCTAAAAAGCCGTTCATTTTCTGTTAGCGTTGAAGCGAAGAGATCGATAGCACATGTTCAGATTTAACGGCTTCTCCTGGCTTTCTCACTGATGAAACTTACCAGAAAACTACCCAGTAATACACTTCATCTATTTCTCTACCTACACAACGTGTTTTAAGGTTATTTGAAGGAGCTCATTCAACCAAGATGCATTGCGAGCCAAATTTCTAGATCCGCCATTTTCGGGGCCCCCGATAATGGCTCTGGAGAGCTACTTGAAACAAATCCTATTCCATCGGTCTCACAGGGGCATACCAGTTGATTATTTATAGGGGTAAATGTTCCTTATTTATTAGATTTTGTGTTCAGTCATATATTTCCGAATTTTCACCTGCCAGGGGAAGTATTTAACGTACTTTGGTCAGTGAAATTATTACTAGAGCCTGTACTGGAGTTAGCCGACTGTTTGATCAGTAATTCCTACAGTTTATCCAAACAAGGGCCTTCTATGTTGGCTTGATCGGACCGCTTGACCTAAATGGCATGAAATTTAAAGGTCAGAAGAGCTCAGTGAGCCTTTTGCTAATCATATCGGACACGTACAACATTTAAAGCAAATTGTTTGACTGAAGACTCGAGTACGCGGTACACGCGCGGTACATGCAAGATTACACATCTCGCAGTTCCTCTCTTTAGTCTTATATAGTCTTGGTTTTCACTCAATGTTCATGGACAACGCTGAGACAATTAAAGTAAGTAAAAGTGAAATGTTGTGTTGATATCTGCATAAGCAGCTGTAAAGTGGAAACCTATTTTATAAATGTTTCTTTGATGACGAATGAACTATTCAAGCTGTTCAAGTGTCGCTGGGCGCTCAGAAAACTGATTGATCGATATTTGTTTACCCAGCATATCCAATATACGATTGACGGAAGTCAAGGGGCTTTTAAAATGACACAAACCGGCTGAAATTCAGGCTAACAAACAATAACATTATACGGATTCGATTCCTCAAATTTGATTTAAAATTTGCATATTGCATTGGCGAGCACGGACCTTGAACACAAATAGAATGTGGCAAACAGTACTTCAACATTTCAAATCAACATTTCAAACCAGCATTTTGGTAGGGACAACCTAGCTCCTTTCTTTCGACTACACGTTCTTGCATGCACAAGCCTAGAAAGGAAAGAACTCTAAATGTATAACGCTATCGTACAATTGATTAATTTCCTTGCCACACGATCTGCATCGTTGGAACTTTGTCCAGAAGTTGGACAAGTTGGTTCGCTAGATCGAGCATGTGATCGATTGCTAGCATCACATCGAGGAATTTTGATGGAGAACCGTAGTAATTCCGCCCATTCTATTGTATTTCTTCAAGTATAAAGGCAACCGATCTCCCCGCCGATCTCGGCCATTCAGTTCAACTCGTAAACTCTATTTATAAACAGCCCGATATCACATTTTCTGATTGGCAGCTGTCCGATTTCAAGTAGTTTCCCATATGAAAACAATAAGTGACTCGCAATGCATCTTGGTTGAATGAGCTCCTTTGATAAAATTTGAGAAATCGAATCTATATACAAATTCATCTCTCTGGACTCAGTCCGTTTGGCCAATAAAAAGCATCGTTAGAACAACCCTTGTGTCATAATCGAAGAGCCAATCAGAATATGTGACAGTTCAGCGTTTACCAGGGCAGTCTCTCGGAGTAGCCGCCATCTTGGATATGACGGAGAAGACCCTGGTCACGAGGTAGACGAGGTTATGTTTATCACCCACTGTTTATCGCATACTAATGAGTATATTACAGTCGAATAAATAATTATGCAACAACAAATAAAATCACACCATCCGCAAAGAAACGACACAATTTTGCATCTTGAATGTATTAAACACAATATTTCGTTACATACCGTATATATAAGTCGTCTTAAACCACATGCAAGGTAATAGAGCATGGAAGGCAGATTGTAGAAGTACGCAGTGATGACTATCTGCGTACTTCTACAATGTATATTGCAAGCCAAAAACTCAACTCTTCTGGGCTTGACGTTCCAAGATCGGCAATTTGAAGGTATCTTCCCAAGGCACTATCGACAGCTTTCTTTCGGAGGGTTCCCACGACTCCCAAACTTTGACTGCCCACTTCGTTGAACGTCTCGTATCTGGTACTCTTTCGACGTTCCTCCTCTCTAAATCACTTTCAGTCATTATATCGCCAAAGTGCTTCTTTGAATCCTGAAACTCATTGGGCATCATCCTCAAGAAACACTGCACTGCTCTAGAGCTCTAGCTTCCACAGAAAAAAACGCCATGTTTATCCCAGAAACAAGGTCTTGGGTATTAATCTCATCTACTGAACTACTCCGGCGAGAAGAATAATCAACTGAGGGTATTGTACCAAATAAATTTGTCAGTTATATAAGCTTAGCTATTTTGCATAAACACAATTCCAACGAAAAATGATTTGATTTCATGTTCATTTGCACGTGAATTTCAAAATATAAAACTTTTTCATTCATGTGCATGTGATTTCGAAATATGAACTTGTGATATTTATTTTTCACTCGCACACCGACAAATTGGTTAATGAATGTCCACTCGTGTGATGGGGCGGCCTTCACCTCCTCGGAACCTGGAATAGTACTGGCTATCCAAACAATGCCTAACCCTGAAACAACACAAACCCTAACCCTAAAACAATGGAATTCTTTGTCATTGCAGTCCAAATGGGGTCCAATAAAATGCAAGGTTTTGAGAGGTGAAGGCCTACTGCGTGTGATACCCGTATTTACCATCGCGCTTCGCCCTCTTGGCCATTAAACACACGAAGGGACAAGTCCCAGGGACAAGTCCCCTCGTGTGAACTAGGAAAAATCAGTTTGATTTGAAGGGACAAGTCCCGGGGACAAAATTTTGTGTCCCTTCGTGTGTGCCGACCTTTAAGATTACTCGCGATGATAAATCCAATATCACACTCGTCTTACTTGTCCTGCAGTATGAGACTTCTGGTTTTGGACTTCTGCTTTGACTGATAAAAAATCGCACAACTTGTTATTAATATCCAGGCGTCTATTTTATAGCTACATGCCGAAAGAGTTTGGAAAACGTTTTGATCACAACAGTTCTTGAAACACTTTTCAGAAGACTCGAAGGATTTCGTAGCCTCCTGTGTAGACGTTCTTTGTGTCGCACCCCCCTCCCCAGGGGAGGGAGATGGGGAGGGGGGTGCGACACAAAGAACGTCTGCATAGGAAGCTAAGGATTTCGCCGCGAAGAAAGAGCTCGATCACAAAAAATGGCCGTTTGTTGTTCTAGAGACGAGTAATCCGTCTGATAAACAATCACATGACATGCTAGCAGAACATGCTAGGTACCCTGGAGAAAATATAAGACAATTTTGAAGGATGGTCAATTCGAGTGGGTCAACTTGAACTGATCGGTTCGGGGATCGGTTTACAGTAAGCCGAAATCTATTTTCTGGAATAAGCTTTTGTAATCCACTTTAATCCTTGCCATCCTCTATCGTAAACGTCGTGAAGAGCATATCAGGACATTGACATCGTATTTCTCTTCGTTATTTTTGTAGTTTTGTTTTAAAGAAACTTGAAGGTTCAATTCGATTGAGAGTGTCCCTAATTTGACTGAAGGGACTGGATCTCACTGCTGAGACAGTATCGTGCGTGATTTCCATAGTTCCACGCCTGTCGGTTATAAAACACTCAAGTACGTTAAGGCCTAAGTGAGGCTAAACGATTATATTCACTTTAAGTATCTACTTTAATTACCAACTACACCAAATTATGCATTCACATAACTACTCCACTTCCACACTTCGAGGCCCATATTTATGCAACTGATGTATCACGTGACTCCACCTATTTTGGTTTTACATACAATTTTTCTTGACACCCCAAGGCAAACAGAGTTTTCCTGGTTCTCTGGTGCCTGCCTTTGATAATCTGCCCTCACAGTAGAACATCTTTTTATCCATAAGGGCCAGGATATTGAGCAAAACAGGTCAAGTGACCTTGTACTCGATTTATTGATTGTTTATTGACTTATTGTATAAGTCAGTGTGAAGGCAGATTGTCTCCAAATTCCCTAAGTTTCCCGGTTCTTAAAGGCATTGTTATCATTACCCCATCTGCAGTTGAATGTTCACACAAGGGTCACGTGACACGTCACATGACTGCAGTTTTCACTTTCAAGTGTCAAGGTTCACGAGTTGTGTTGGTATTAAAATGTAGGAAATGCCATTTCAGATACCTTAGATTTTCAAACTTTCACGGCGGAGGGGAGGGGCATTGCATGCTCCGGCCTCTAACAGCTCGCGCCTTCGGCGCTCGTGCTCCGCCAATAGCAGGTCTGCGAAACGCTTGCGTATGCGTGAATTTCACCCGAGTAATCACGCTCGCGCACTTCAATGTCGTTGAATTGGCCTTTTGCAGTTAGGCATTCACGTGATTGTACAGGTTTGTACTGGATGGCAAAAAAATATTAACTCATATATTTAACGGCACTTGTACGAGATCGGTATTGTTATTAGCAAAACCTCTTTATAAATGCCATTTTTCACCTCCAATCGATCTTTCTAAAACTGCGTTTTTAAAGATGGCTTGCCATCCAGCAACGCCTTTCCCATGGGGATTACGACCTCGAATCATTCGTTAACGAAGTATTATATCAGCACGTGACTGCATGTTAGCTGCAAAAGGCCTATTGGACTTCAGAGCATCGTTACAGAAAAGTACAGGCTTCTATTTTAAAGTGCTTTCATGAACCAGTCCCAAACTTAATTTGTAACACCCAGTCTTTTTTGAAATGTAGTTTTGTTTAAACAGAAATCGTTAAGGTGCCCGCACTTTCTACCGCTGACTGGGCATGAGCAGATTCTTGGTACAATAGAACAACGTTACAATGTTCAGTGATTTAATGTTATTGTATTATATTTTTATTGTCATTTTACTAACAGTAAGGATAAATGCACATGTGACCCGATATTTTACGTGGCGAATTCACCAATTGTACGTGCTTTTATTTTAAAATTCAGCAAAGAGAAAAAAAACTAGTAGCACTACTGGAAAGAGCACCGAAACATTTGCCAGATTGAAAGTTTCAAAGGAATGGGTCGTTTTCTCAGTTACGAGCACGTAAAGTTCGCAAACAATTGCCCTCCAACGGAAAACTCCATAGTTACTGCAATAGACCGATTTAGCTTGTACACTTCGATTGTCCCAATTCAGATCATGTGACAGCTCTCCAGAGGTTTCCAATTAGAGGAATGTGTAAATTTCCTCTTGGGATACAGAAAAACAAGAAAACCGCCATTACTCAAGAGAATAGCCAGGTGACCTGAATTGGGATTTTGGAGAAGCAAAATACTATTCAGTTAAAATCTGATGGCGTGGGACGTAGAATAGTTAACTTTGTAAATAGAAAAAAAAATGTGAACATGTCAAAGAGCATGACAATATTAAGTAATGGTTCGTATAAGAACTTGAGCAAGATCTACTGTTCCGCGGCAATGAATGTGATTTCACTAATCCCACATAGAAAATGGTTCAATTTTTTCTAAAGATATCTCTTGATTTGTGGTATTAATGTTCTCAAATTAAAATGCATTAAATCGCTCGTTGTGTATGTTTTTGATTCCAAAACAAATTCAACCAATAGAACGACACTGAAACAAAAGCGGAGATATTTCCCCACATGCATAGGATTTCTTTCTCTCTTTTTACATAGTTACATATTGTCCGCTTCAATCATTTTCTTTAATTTTTTTTTGTGAAATCAGAGTTCTTTCCTATTTTAAGGAGGTTTATTTCTGTTTAACCAATGAGATATCAAGTTTCAACAATAGAAAAATTAACACATTTGTGCATCCCTGGCCATTGAGTGCTCCTGTTCTTACGAGAACCATTACTTAATGATATTGTCCAATAACCAACTTTCGAGGAAAAACAAAGGAAATTCACTGAGCGATAAGTGATCTGTAAATCTGATACAGATTTCGTCCTGATTTACATAAACTTTGGCTTCGAATTTCTCGGCCAAAATAAGTCGTATCGCCAAAATAACTGAAAATATTACTCTCTACATCTAGACGTTTGATAAGTAAGATAAAGAATTCGTGTCCGATCTTTATCCGATTTACAAACTATCGCTTTCAGCTCGAGTTTGTAAATCGGATAAAGATCGGCCACTCATTCTTTATCTATTACTTAAAGGGTATACGAGCCCAATTTGTTTATCATTGAAATCGAGTCTACGTCAAGCAAATAGTTGAATAGTAAAATAGTTCTTTATTTGAGTGTTGCGTCATTTTGAATATGCTAATTATGTGACGTCAAACAGGGAATCATTTATTGTACACAAGCGTCCGGATAGAGAACACTTACTTTATAAACATGCATGCAGCCTTCGAACTGGCTCTTGGCAAGTTGTATTTGACGCTTATATCAGTGATTTTACCAAATATTTTGTATAAATCAGAAAATAGTTTCATTGACAATGATACATTCCTTGGTTGGCGTCACATTAGTTAGCATATTCGAATTATAAACCTTAATTTGTTTATAACTCATATATACAACACTCAAATCAAGAAATATTTTACTGTTTAACTATTTACTTGATGTAGAATCCATTTTAATGATAACAAATTGGCTCATATGCACTTTAATATATGCTTCACTTGTCTCACACTATGGTTTCAAAAAAGCTCAGAGACAATTTAAATTTATTTTCTCGCATAAACCAACGCGCTAAATTCCAATTCGATCTGTGGTTTAGCCAGGTACTGCGGTTGTTTCAGGTTCCGTTAGAAATTCTGAGTTAGAAATTCAGAATAGAATACATTAAATTTTTCTCCGAGCCTCAAATCTTTCTGCATGATAAATGAAGTATATATCGAAAGAAGCCTATTGCAGTAGTATAAAAAAAACTGTTTAAAAACGTTATAGTGAAAAGAAATGTGCCCATCTCAATGGGGAAAATATTCTATCTTCAAGAGATTTTCATATCAATGTATCTTCTCGTGCGTTAACAAGAAATAAAAGAAACAGTACACAAGGGAACGGTACACGTGATCTGAAATAGGGACATTTAAAGGGTTTATTATATAATTCTGCCAAGAACGCACCAAATAGACACAAGACCTCACCAAATAGATACAAGAACGCATCAAATATGAGACCGTATTTCGGGTAGTTACATTAAAATGACTTCCCGTCACCATATATGGTAAATCTCATTTCTTGAGCGCGCGCGCGCAAAGGTTTTGTTATTATGGAAAAAGTTCGTTTCATTGCAGAATTTATATAATAAATAACTCATTAGTCGGTTAAGCATCTAATACGGCTGTAGTTTTACTCGTCATCGGTATTTTGGCTCACCTAAAGGCTCACCAAAATACGCATGACTCGTAAAATATACACAGCCGTATTAGATGCTTAGCCGACTAATAACCTCTATATATTTATGAGGTATTTCCAGCCTCACATTTGACAATGGTTTAACTTAGAAGTACAAAGAATTCTGGTTATCACTTGACGGAATCTAAATATGATCATTACTAATTTGCATAATGTCGTTATTTTTTCTTCAGTAGGATAAACTGCGCCATTTAAAAGGAAATGTTGGTAATATCCAAAAGTTTGGATGAAATAACAATCCTTGATTTAGAAGTTTCATTTCTAGTCCGGGCATTACTGTATACATTGTATGTATACATTATGTGGTAGAACTCACTAGTTCTCCTTCCTGGGTAGGACTAGTTTCTCCCGAACCAATCCCTAGAACTGACACGTTCCATTTGAGAACTAGCCGAGCAGACAAGTCGGTTGGTGTAAACTAAATTCAAGCGTCCTTAATTTGTCATACCACATTGTGTCATAACGAAATTAATGTTATGTTCTACCATTAGTTGTAGATTTGTTTTCTCTATACCAAGGACAACTGGTGCGACTTTGATGCCTTTATGAATAAGGTCTCTAGACCCTTTCTCATGCTTTAAGTGCATTGATGTGTTAATATAATTATAACAAACAGTGCTCTATAGATGTCTAAATAATCTGCATAGTTCATGTTAGCAGGAGCCCATTAGTATTAATGGTAATGGTTCCTGATGCTAGCTAGTACTTATATATCTACACAGTAGCCCATTACCCAGAGCGTCCATCTGTCATGTAGTCGTTATGCAGCGTTTTTACAGACCGGTTTATTTTTAGATTTCACATCTCGTTGTTCACTTCCATCGTGGAATGTTGTCAACAAAATATGCCTCGTTAGCTTCTCTTGTTTGGCCAACCAACATGGCTGCAACATCATTAATCATGTGAATTAAAATTACGCAAACGTTTGTGATTGGCTAGCGGAACCAAACTCGCGGGAAACACATTCTAAAAATATCCCGGTCAGTAAAAACGCTGCATCACAGACGTAGTATGGGAGATGGACGCTCCGGGTAATGGATCCTGATCTACCGTAATATAACAAAGGCTGTCATGGACAAACTCGAATGGCAAATTACAAAGGAGCTGAAAGTCTGGCGAATTGGATTGTTTTGGGGGTCAAAATCCGTTAGACTAATATTAATGATTCTTTGGAATCAATTTTCAAATTACACCATAGTTTATCCTTTCTACAGTTATAACCACAATCCTTTGCGGTTTGCCCGTGAGAACCTTTTTGAAAGAGGTGTATACTGGTCAGCGTATACTACTGAGACTAACTCTTTCTTGGTCATCTAATTTAATGAAAGAAACAAAATGACCAAGGTGGCCTGGGAATTACAATGAAGACCAGAAGGGTCTGAAGTACAGAAGGGGATCATGGGAAGGGTGAAACTGAAAAACTTCCTACCACCTGGGCTAGGTACCTCGAGTTACTTCACTAAACCCAAAGAGCAATGTTGTACGAGTTGGACAAAAATACACTGCATGGTTGTAGCCTTACCGTAACCGTATTGTAACTTACTGTGCCGTATGTAATTTTGTATCTGTAGTGTGATTGGATCAGAAAGACAAAACCAATAGAGAAATCATTTCAATGTCACGGCATGTCGTAGAGTAACCGTGCCGCTAGTCATTGCAGTAATTTGCCCACTCACGCCAAATCCACTCTACATACCTCTGCATAAGAGTCAGATGCCAAAACGCACATGGTGTACAGGCAGGAGAAAATATATTCCAACGGACGTAGAAGTGGTAACAAAGAACTAGGGGAATATCGATTGAATAATGTGGAATCAGATGAAAAAAATCAATAATATCGATTAATTGTTAACACCTTACGGAGTGAGTGAGCGAGCGAGTGACATGATTTCCCCCATACCAATAACTCGTGGACTCAACTATCGCAATATTCACGAGTTCAAAAGCAACAATGGTTGTTACCACAAACTGGACAACCACCAAATTCAGGAGTAAAACTCTCTTAATTTCACTTACAAAGTCAGCCCATATGCAAAGAAACTCCATTAAACATCATGACTGCTCCTCCGCTTTTCAAAAATTAAAAATTAAAATTCAACAATTAAGCCAATTATTGAGGTAGTCCTCTCCTGTTACAATACTAAATTGCTGATATACACTGCTGCTAGAAAGTCACTTCTATTCCACTATTTATTTAGAATGGCTAAACATGGTTCAAGATGGCTAAACATGGTTCAAGATGGCTAAACATGGTTAAAGATGGCTAACATGGTTAAAGATGGCTAACATGGTTAAAGATGGCTAAACATGGTTTAAGATGGCCAACAATGTCTACTGACGATGTCTAGCGGAATAGAAGGGAGCAAGTCATCTATTGCTGACACTAAAATAGAAATAAGCTAGAGGTGAGCATCACTGAGTGAGGAAGCAGTAGCTGCTCATTGATGTCAATGCTAGATTAAAAACTCAATGGTTGGTCTTGATGTTAAAAATCATTCGTGTATTTTCAAGATATGAATTTTGCACAATAACAAATACGTAGCAGAGATCACTCAAGCAGAACATCACAATTGTTGCAGCGCTCTCTCCATAAAGGTTAATCGATTGACAACTGAAGGTGACAATCAGCTGATGCTGACCCTTTTACAGTGCAATATTATGTTTAACATCCATTTTGAGTGATACAGATGGATATTTATGAGCCATTATAATTAAAAATGGTTATATATAGGCATATAAATTTATGCAGAGACACGAAAAGCACAAATAAAAGTACATGTCATTGTATAATACCATGTATTGTTTAGATGGTTGTATTCCAGATGTTTGCAATTGTGCATTATTTCTGTTCCCCAATTTATAATTTACTTTGAACAGACCTCTCAGGCAGGAATTTTGCCAGGAAATCTATTGGCAGTGGAAAAATAATGGTGGAGTTCTTCCCGGCTGAGATGGTAGTCAGTGCCTGCAGGTAGCGGAGCTGGAGAGCTTGTGGAGACTCAGAAATGATGTCTGCAGCTTCCTTTAGTGGTTGAAATATTGGGGTAAAAAAAACTTAAAGTGAATTGCTTTCGAGCTTCCTTTGAAGTTTAACTTTTCCTTCCAAATATACCTACTGTATTATTAAACCAAGACGACCAAGAAAGGACTGAGGGCCAAGACGACTGAATCACTGCATCTAGAATCTGGTGGCGGACGGCGAGCTGGCGAGGTTGTGGAGACTCAGAAATGTGTGCAGCTTCCCTGAGTATGCGGGTAGCATTCTTCTCACCCTCTGCGGCAATCACCTATGAATGATAAAAAACAATTTAAAGTTTTAGTGGTTGAAATATTGGTGTCAAAAAAACTTCAAGTGAATTGCTTTCGAGCTTCCTTTGAAGTTTAACTTTTCCTTTCAAATTCAGATAAAATTAATTTCTGCAGTATTGCAATGAAGCTTTACAAAGATTAAAGGACATTGGAAAATAAGAAGAAACTTGTAACGTTAGGGTAGTTTAGTCTTCTACAATATATCTATTAGCTTACCTTGGCCCTTGCTTCAAGTGAAGCCTCTGCCTCAGCTGCCATGGCTATCAGCAGTTGTTCTGGAATTATCACTTTCTTTCTGTTGTTCACAAAGAATAACACGATTATGATCAATACCAACTGAACAGAGATCCGGGTGAGCAAATGGACAACATGACTGGCCCATCGCACTGCTGCTAAGTCGGCAAAAGAGTGGCTAAACTAATAAAGAACTGAATTAAAATATGAGCATTTTAACACATACAAATGTATCTATAATCCAATACAGTGTATGATGAAAAAGAACATGGACTGAGGGCCAAGACCACTGAAACACTGCATGTATACACTGATTGGTCAGGAAAAAATCTCCATTCAGCTGTTAATATATGGGTGCTGTTCTATTTGTATATCCCTTAACTGAACCCCAAACCATCTTGCAGTGTATAATTATAATTTGAGTAAAAACATCCTGGTATTCTGATTTCTTTAAAAAAGACTCGTTGATTCTTAACAAGTACATGTAATACTTGTGTTTATAATCCATCAAATATTTTCTCTGCAGCATGATTGGTGGAATCGTGTGATGTAATATGATAGAGCGGTTTTCAGTTGAGTGTAGTAAAACCAAATGCAAATTATCCACAGCCAGCCAATCATAGGAGCGAGTAATCACAAGTAACTCATAAATGGCTTCCCTGTGAGCCAATGACAAACCAAAGCAAAACCAATTTGCGCTTGGTTTTACTTTGGAATCTGATTGGATGGTTTACATTCTCAGCCAATAGGAGAGCTTAGTAAACGCAAAACCAAAACACTTCCGACACTCAATTGAAATCCGCTCTATCTGTGGTCTGCCAGATGACAGCGAATAAACCCCCTGTGAGTGTAGCATGCAAAAGGGATCCTGTTTTAAGAAAGAAGACAATAGGCAACACAATAGAGGAACAACAAAAGACAGTACGCTTGCAAGACAATAGAGGCAAGCCTACTTTGTGGCACTGAAATATGCATGTTATTGGAAGGGCTGCGTGCAACAAGGGCGTAAGTGACTCCTGATCACAGTCTAAATTCTCCTTAGAAAACCGGCAAAGAATTGAAGGATAATTTAGAATGTGACCAGGAATCACTTACGCCCTTGCTGCACACAGCCCTTCATTTGTCCTTGGACATTATCTGTTCTGTGAAACTCACAGTAGACTGCTGGCAAGTCCCTTCTGTTCTTCTTATATTTCTATAATATAAGCATGGCTAACCATGGTTCAACAAAAAATGATGGCTAAACATGGTTCAACATGGCTATACACGGTTGGGTTTAGTCTTTGTAAGTCTGCCCTAAACACATGCAGCCATGTTGAACCATGTTATATTTAAGCCATCTTGAGCCATGTTGCTAGCAGTCTAAACTCACAGCTGCCCTCAAGCTTCACTCTTGGAAATTGTTCACTTCTCAGAACAATAATATTTGTGGACAATTATTAAACATTTCAATGCCACAAGTAGGTTAAAGTGCCACCACGACGAAATTCAAGCATGTCTTTTACCACTTTTTTGTCTTCCAAAAGGACACAGTGGTGGAAATATCCAAATCAGTGAAAAATATTGCAAAAGGACCAAATTAAACTATGAATTTTGTGGAGAGTTCACTGTCAAAATCACGTCCACCATTACTGAAGTATGTTCCAAATAGTTCGCGATTTTTGTCCAGCGGTTTGCTGTCGTGACGTCACTTTCTCAACACGTCACTTAGACTTTTAAAGGCATATTTCTATAAACTTCGTTCTTTTCTTTCTTTTGTGGCAAAAATAGTAAAACATTGTACTTTACTTATAAATCCACGGGAAGGTTTGTGTGAAAAGTAGCCTCACATATTGTTGAGTTGAGAAAATGACATCACTTCCCCTGAAAATTAGCTCTGTACAGGCTCTGTCAGGGAACGGATTGGGCTCAGTGCGGACATAAAAACTCAAGATTCGGACCCCAAAGACTAAGACTTCTCGTCGTCATATCGAAAAACGGTTTGGACAGGCAAAAAATATAGCAACTTTACTTTAGAAATATGTAAAATACCAATATCTCAAAATTTGATCGTAGGGGCACTTTATTAAGTTGTTTATATGTACTCACATTTCAAATCTCTCCACCTTGACTCCCCATGGATCTGTAGCCTCATTAAGAGTGGACTGAAAAAGAAATAAAGAATTACTATACGAAAGGAAAATCCTGTACGTTATTCCAACCTTGCCATATACATTGTACTTGAGATCATCTACAAATTACAGGATCGAGAATTTTGAATGCCAGAAGAAAACTCGTTTTTTTACTATCAATCATATCTCCAGTCAGAGTTCTGCTGCTGATCACCTTAAATGATAATAAGCCTGTAATTCTCTCAAAGCTTTTGAGTATAAAAGTTATGTTGCCATGGGAATTGTTTTGTCAAAGAAGGAATGTGCACAATTTCGCAACATTCAAGCAGCTGGTTTATTTAAATGTTGGGGTGGGGTTTGGATTACAAAATTAATGTAGTTCACAGGATCATTGAAGAAGCATTATTTTTCTGTGTTGTTCAGTGATCTAGCCCTAAAAAGCCAGAATTAGTGAATAGCCCTATAAACCCTAAATTACTGAGAACTCGGGTTTACTGCTCAGGGTTAGTTATTTTTAATGTTGGGTTTATAGGGCTTGGATTGTGTTAGGAATGAGTTTGCTTAGAGTGAAGTACATGTTAACTGGTTTTAATAAATCGTTCTGCTTGTTATAATGACTCTTGTAAACTCTGTATGGAAATGGCAAAGTGAAACAGAAATGTTGATAACTTTTTGCATTAGTTCTTTTTAGTTCTCAATCATTTATCCATTTTTGCATCTTTTCACATCCTCTGTGGGTGGTTCTTTGATGAGAGAACAAGCAAATAGTAATTCAGCATTTCTTTGAGCCAGGGTGGTGCAGGGTGCCATATATGATCTCGCCCTGGCTCTAAGGATTTTACTCCGGCTTCTTTCCATCCACAAAAGCCAACATGCTAACTGCCAATTCGATCTGTGGATTTAAGCCGGGTCCTGACTTTGATCAGCCACTATGGTTGTTTCAGGTCATGTTAAGAATTATTTTGATCCACTTCTTTGTTGTCAAGAGTTAGATGTTTGTTATTTGCATACTTGCACTTTCTTCTAGGCAGTGTTATATTCCATTTGGAAAGCTGAGTCTAATGAGTACGAGGGGTATGTTACATGTACTTCAAGATCCTCTGCACTCGTTACTTTAGGATACTCTTTAGCTCTTTCGTAGAAGTCTAATCTTCCAGATACAATGTTAGAGGTGATTTGCTTTTCTTTTATCTCAGCTGTGATTACTCTGTAAAAGTTGGTTCGGTTGACACAGTTTGTTTCGAAGTATGAGTGTGGAACCGTAAAATACATCTGATCATCTATAAACAATGTATTTTTTTAAATTTAGCTTTCTTACTTCCCCTGAGTTGCTGCAGTTTTCATAAAAGAATGCAGAGTCAACACAAACTTTGTTTATATAAACAGTTTTGTCCGTGTTGTAGTCTCCCTGTGTTAATTTTATTTCCAAGTCCGATTTTGTTAGTATTGCATATGCAGGGCCGTAGCATGCCCTGAAAAACTGGGGGGGCACAAAGTCATTTCGCAACCTAACCCCTGGGTTTCCGAGGGGGCCAGGTACCTTGTTTGTTTGTTTTTGGAAAACATTTGGGGGGGCACGAGCCCCCCCGGCCTCTAAGGGCGCTACGGCCCTGATATGCACGAATAAAATTAAGAGACTGGAAACAAATTAGCATAAGGAGAAGGACTCGGTTCGACGATTAGTCACTTATACGATAAATTATAGTGTTCAAATCGAGTAGCCAGACAAGTTGATACTACATGTTGGAACTAATGATTTGAGGTCTTCAGAGCCACAGGAAATTGCCGACAGTATAACAGAGTTGGGTCACCAGATACAGCGAGAGTCGCCCAATACCTCTGTTATCATCTCGGAACTACTTCACCGGACGGACAGTCAGGAACTGATCGGTAAGGTAAAGGAAACTAACTGCATTTTACGGTCGTCTTCCAACACTAATGGTTGGAATTTTTTATCTCATGCGAATATTAACGCTACTCATCTTAACTATCGCGGACTTCATTTGAATCCTAGCGGTAGTAGTTTGCTCCAGAAGAATTTTAGCGATTTCTTAAATACTAATAATTGATTAAATGGTTCTGTGAGTGGCGATTTTGAGTCAGTGAAGGAAATACATTCAATCCCCAATGTACGTGGTTTTAAAATAGCTCTACTAAATATTGTCAGCTTGCCCAAGCATATCGATGAACTGAGAATATCTAATCTTTTTAATTCATTAGATCTTTTTGCTTTTAACGAAACTAGGCTTGATGAGACGATATTAAATGATGAAGTTAAAATCTGTGGCTTCAACATAGTCAGAAGAGATAGATCCCGTAGAGGGGGAGGCGTTTGTATATATATAAGAAATTCGGTCAACTATCGTATTCGGGATGACTTAGTCCCAGTGGATCTCGAAGCAATTTGCATCGAAATAATCAAACCAAATAGTAAACCCTTCATTGTCTCGACTGTTTATCGTCCTCCAGACTGTTCATGTGAATTCTTCAACAGTTTGGAAAATATGACAAAGGCAGTTGATGATGAAAACAAAGAATTCCATCTCCTTGGGGATCTAAATTGTGATTTGTTGAAGCACACACCTAACCAATCAACCAAATCGCTCAAAACACTTTACGAGACTTATCAGCTGACTCAATTAATAACGGAGGCCACTCGGATAACTAGCTCATCGAGAACCCTAATTGATCATTACGTAACAACGTCACCCGAAAAGATTGCCTTATCGGGTGTCATCCACACTGGAATGAGTGACCACAGTTTAATTTTTGGAGTCAGAAAGATAAATCCAGTAACGAAATCTCATGCTAAAGCTACATTAATCGAAGTTAGAAACATGAAAAAGTTTAGTCAACAACGATTTATTGAAGACCTTTCTAATCAACCCTGGGAGGAAATTGTCCACGAAAAAGAGGTGGACTCGATGTGGTCCTCTTGGAAAACATTATTCCTGGAAGTCTTGGACAAGCATGCTCCAATACAACACAAAAGACCAAGGTCCTTCAATATTCCGTGGTTGACTAAAGACATAAAGGAATTGATTCACACAAGAGACAGATACAAGCGCAAAGCAATTATATCAAAACAAAGTATCGATTGGAATGAATACAAATCAGCCAGGAATAAGGTTAACATAGCGCTAAAAATAGCAAAGGCTAATTACTATCGTAATACAATAGCTTCTCAACAGCATAATCCGAAACAAACTTGGAAAACAATCAACAACTTACTCGGTCGCTCTTCAAGCCAAACCGTAGTTAATGAGCTAAAAATAAATGGCGTTAACATTAATTCGCGGGAGGAGATAGCTGAGGGTTTCAACAAATATTTTTCCAATATTGGTCCTAGTCTTGCGCAGACCATGACCGATTCCAACGTCAACTTTGAAAGTTTTATTAAGCCTTCTAAGTCCAAGTTTTCGAACTTTAAAACTGTCAGTAACGAGAAGGTGTTAAAGCTCTTAAGTGGCCTATCCAGATCTAAAGCCAAAGGTGTTGATAAATTATCTGGGAAAATATTGAAAGCTGCGGGTTCAGCTATTTCCCCGTCGCTTACTTTTGTATTTAATTATGCAATATCTACTGGTTGTTTTCCTTCTGATTGGAAAATAGCCAGAGTCATACCTCAGTATAAAAAAGGTGCTCGTAATTTGCCAGATAATTACAGACCGATCTCTATCCTGCCGGTTATCAGCAAGATCATGGAAAGAATTATCTATGACCAGCTTTACGAGTACCTTTCTAGCAATAAATTAATTTCTAATCATCAATTTGGCTTTCGGAAGCTACACTCAACTGTTTCAGCCCTTCTTGACTGTACTAACAGCTGGTATGTTAATATGGATCGTAAAATGTTTAACTTGGTCGTATTTTTAGACCTAAAAAAGGCATTCGATACAGTAAATCATAAAATACTCTTACGTAAATTGGAAATCCTTGGAATAACTGAAAATGCCTTAAATCTATTACAATCATATTTAACTGATCGTAAACAAATATGCCAGCTAAATGACTCGGTATCCTCCGAAAGCCGGATAACTTGTGGAATCCCGCAAGGGTCTATCCTTGGCCCTCTCTTCTTCCTCTTATATATTAACGATCTACCGGAATGTCTAAAGCACTCAACATCTCGTATGTTTGCTGATGACACGAATTTAACCGTTTCGGGGGGATCGTTAGAGGAACTTGAGATGGCCATGAATAGTGACCTTAACTATGTAAAGGGGTGGCTCCTGGCAAACAAATTGAGTCTCAACGTAGCGAAAACTGAATTTCTGCTGATTGGATCCCACTTTAAACTTAGAAATCTTGTCAAACAGCCAAAGATTGAAATTGAACAGGTCCAAATTGAACAGGTCTTCAATAGCAGGGTATTAGGTGTTGAGATTGATCAATATTTGGCCTGGGACAAACATGTTGGTCAAATTGCTAAAAAAGTGTCCTCAGGAATAGGAGCTCTACGCAGAGTGAGGGACTTTGTAGATAGAGATACCCTTGTAGATATTTACAATGCCCTTATTAACCCCCATTTCAATTACTGTAGTGAGGTATGGGACACCCTAGGTCACGGACACTCCAAACGTTTGCAAATATTACAGAATAGATCTGCTCGGATAATATTGAATTTGAGAAACGATGCTCCCCACCTTGAAGCATTAGATGCTCTAGGGTGGGAAACACTTGAAACTCAAAGGGCTAAAAATAAGGCGAAACAAATGTACAAAGTTATAAATGGTCAAGCCCCAATTTGTCTTATAGATCTGTTTAAACAGAAATCTGAGGTCACGGAATACAATCTTAGGGGCTCCAATTCCTCACTGCAGTTACCTTTACCCAAAACCGAAAGTATGAAAAAGAGTTTCTCGTACAGTGGGGCTAAAATATGGAACTCGCTCCATAATGAAATTAGGGACTCCAACTCATTCCCTTCTTTCAAGACTAAAATTGCCGCTCACAAATACCAGCTATAAAATTATTTAATCATTATTACGTAATATTCAAACATTTTATTTTTATCTATATTCATAATATATTTTTATATTTTGTAAATTTTATATTTCTGTCACGCCCCTTGTGTAAATCAGCTGCTGTTGACAGGGCTAGCGTGCTTAAATAAAGTTATACTACTACTACTACTATTACTACTAGCTGAAGTTAAGCCTGACCGGGCGAGATTAGTACGTGGATGGGTGACCGTCAAGGTAAGTGGTACAGTAAGGTGTGTCAGGGGGAACAAGGAAGAAAAGGGAGATGAGAATGGGAGGGGTAGAGAGTAGAGGGGAGGGCTGGGTTGTCAAAAAATATTTTGTAGGGGAGGGGTGAGTGGTTTTCTTTTTAAATCCCCCCCTCCCCCCCCCCCCCCCAAAAAAAAAACACAAAACATTTTATGACTCCCAAAAAATTAAAAATATCCCTTTTCAGAATCTTGACAAAGAATAAACCAGTTTTTAAAGTGCACCTAATGTTTACCGTATTCACTCACGGATAAGCCACACCTTTTCCCAAAAAATCTTCGTTTGAAATCGGGGGTGCGGCTTATCTGCGAGAACATCTGCACAAGGTTCCGTAAATTTACATAAATTAAATTTTTCAAAGAAATATTTTTTATTGACTCAAGCGAGTTAGGTATACTACTAAAACACCACACAAAACCAAAATAAACTAAGCACTGGTCATTGCTTTTGCAACTTTGGTGGCTCTCAAAAGAGCCGTTTTGATGTAAGTTATATTCTTGCCGTTAAACCTTCTTCGTCAAAAGATCTTTAACACAGTTTATAGTTGCTTTTAGGGAGCAACTAAATGTCACCACTCATGGGATCTCCATTCCACCACAAAGATTGTTGCAGTGTTTTCGTTGGCCTGTTACTTCGATGTTTATAGTTCCCCCACGAGCAAGAAAATATACCACACCATCCTCGAGTATTTGTGCGGTAAATGGCCCACTGTGTCGTCACTGTTCAAAACTTTCACAGCAAATTTGTCGAACTGATCTTCCACCTCTCTTTGAGTAACTAGTTTTTTTCCCCAATAGATGGCTTCCAGATATCCTTTTAGCCATGATACATGCATGTATGAACGGACAACTAATGAAAAAGCAAAGTTGTTTTGACTTCGTTCAGCGAAAACAAAACTTCTAGTGTCCAGTTTTCTCTCTTCCAACAGATGCCTGGTTACTAAGCTATGGACGAAGGAGCACGTTGTTGGTTTGGTTGACATGTAAAATTCGATCTAAAAAGTGACCAGAATGAAAAGATCTTGGTAAACAAATACTATGGAAAGATAGGTCATGTATCTAAGTATGTAGGCCTCGCGCACGAAGTTGGTATACACGACGAAAATGGAGAAAATTTAGACAAAATTTGGAATTGTTGTAACTTTGTCATTATTTAATTGAATGTTATTAAATTCCCACCACTCTGACCTTAGTTTGATGTAGTTTCTCGAATGTTAATCTTTATCTTCGAAAGAGGGAATAACGTGGCGCTGAGAATAAAAATCTCAACCATTCTCAACAGAAAAAACGTGAAAGCCGCGTAACAGAACCTCGCGCCAATTGTGCCTTCCGGCACGCACAATCTAAACACGAAGCATGGCACTACCCAACACACGCTATGACGTAGCTAACGTCTAATACGCATGCTCACATCTTATTACCGGTAGAGTGGCAACCATGTACAGCTGTTTCGTCCTTGTTAGGACTCATCAGCATGGCATAGCCCCCAAGACCGTCAGCCTCACTCCATTTTGCAAATCATGCAAATCGCGCAGATCGCGCACTTTTTGCATCGCTACTTTTTGCCTTTCTTGCACTTTTTGCTATCACTTTGCCAATAAATATATTTACATCAATGCGAAACTATTCATTTTATCATTTAAATTTGAGTGTTAACGTTGAATGACAAGATTATGTTAACAAATGAATGTTTTTAATGCTAGTCTCTTTCAGCTTTGTCAAAATTTTTATTATTGCTTCATGCAAATTTTGCTATCTTAGTGTCCGATGGAAATCAGCCTTAAAATGTGCACAGATCGACCGATCTTAATTCACAATGCGATAAAGTTCATTCAAGTTAAACTCCAGCACACTAGAAACCAATAAATATTATGTGGTAACTCCAAGAAAGACCTTTCACTTTCAGTGAGTTGATCTTTTGCACGTGCCAATCTAAATTGTCTGTGATGTCACAATACTAATTGAGTTGTTTCCAACTTTGAAGAATTCCCACGGGGGTTGAATGGGCTCGCAGTCTTTATGTAAATCGAGCTTAGTTTCTTAATTGTTTTTTCAGGCTAAACCATAGTTAATAGAGTGGCTAAACAGAGGAAGTGTTTTTTTCTTTGGAAACAAGTTTTGGAAGTATCATGCACCACCACAAATGAAAAACCTTTGATACAAAACGAGGGTTGATTTCACCCGCTTTATTTCGCAAGAGCTGTACTTGGGAGTTTATAAAATACAAGCAGAAAAGCCGCTATGTTTTAAGGTGAACATTTTGTATTTGCTGTTTGTATTTACAGACATGTCAGCCTACCATTACAATCTACTAACTCGGGCGCGATTTGCATGATTTGCACGATGGAAAAAGTGCACGATTGGCGCGATAGAAAAAGGCGCGATTGGCGTGATGGAAAAAGTGCGCGATTGGCGCGAAATGCGTGATTTGCGCGATGGAAGCCAAAAAAGGCACGATGAAAGCTTGGAACGAGTGTTTTTTTCCGACATTGATTTTTTTATAACTCTAGTTTTTGACTGATATTTCTTTTGAAGAAAGCATAAAGTACAAGAAAACCACAACGTTTTGTGGCGAATTTCAAGTGCATTTCACCTCAAAGTACATATGTAAATTTTCTTCTCCGATATTTCTTAAACGATAAAACTTCATTGCGATGTGGAGTAAAAATCGGGTGGAAAATGACGAACGTTTTCAGACAGAATTCGAACAAATTCGTTTGTTTTTTCAAATAAAACCATTTTCGAAAGTATTTTGTTCGTTTTTCTGTGCACCTAGACTGAAGTTTTATTTTCTGAAGTCCTAGGGTTATAGGATGTTTAGATTTTGAGAAAAACAATAAAACATAGCGTTAGAATTTTATGTTACGTTCGTGTACACCAACTCCATGCACAAGGCCTGTAGACATGAAGTTTATACTATTTCAGAACTGAAATTACAGATACAACTTTGGAGTTTTCTCCAGTTTGAAAGTCTGTTGAAGGTTACAAATATGTACGTTTGATATTCTTCAAAGGAACTATTTTTCCAAAACTCAAGCTTCAAAACTCGGGGTGCGGCTTATCCGTGAGTGAATACGGTATTTTGTTATCATAAATATCGATTCTACATCAAGTTTTGAGTACTTCTGTGAAGAAAGTTTTGGTTTACAGAAAATACTCTATGTTCTACGTTTGTTTGGAATCGTGAAAATGCGACCTTTCCTGACCCATGACCGCGTAAGCAAAAGCCTGGGTTAATCCCTGGGTTGACGTCATCTCATTAATGCATTATTCTCCATGGCATCTTTCTATCACAGCAACATCGATTTATAGAGAATATACACTGTTTGGCGAGTTGTTAGTAAAGAAAAAAGCTATTTTAGTCAACATGTTACAAGCTCTCTGATTTGTAGTAGTGTGTTTGACAATTAACAACGGGTGACACAGCCCTTATCCTTTATATTGATACCTGTATTTATTAAAATTATTGCAAAGTCGAATTAATTTTATGAAGTCTACCCAGTCACATTTTCATGATTTCAAACATTAGTGTAGAACATAGATTATTCTCTGTAAACCAAAACTTTCTTCACAGAAGCCTCAAAACTTATGTAAAATTG
This sequence comes from Actinernus sp. WN-2022, assembly GCA_030867875.1. Taxonomy (NCBI): domain Eukaryota; kingdom Metazoa; phylum Cnidaria; class Anthozoa; order Actiniaria; family Actinernidae; genus Actinernus; species Actinernus sp. WN-2022. The sequence goes on along the minus strand of JAOWCC010000064.1, from coordinate 9,582,414 downwards.
ATATTGATGATAACAAAATAAACATTAGGTGCACTTTAAAAAATGAACTGGTTTTAAACTTATTTTTTATATTATTTATATATTAACCAGTTTGAAAATTTTGAACTGGTTTGAAAAATTTTAAACCAAAAAATATATATATAAACCACAACACATACACTGCAAGTGAGACTCACTCATTGGTTTTAAAGTTAAACTTGGAAGATTCACAAGTCAGTTGTTGGTACATGTGCCTTGTCAGTTGTTGGTACATGTGCCTTTGGTACCCAATTCTAAACTATTACCACAGTGGTAGCAGTGGAATTGTTCTTAGATAAGCCAGCTAGTCTACAGTCTAGAAATAAATGTACTTTATTTACTCTTCGCAGCCGTTCTTAGAGTCGTCATGCATGCACATGCTATTGCTGGCTTTCACTTGACGTCATAGCGGTCATGTTGGTGCCCTTAAACAATAGATTCCTCGTTAGCTTCTTTTGTTGGGCACCAGCATGGCCGCCATGCCCTTTGTCATTTGAATCTCTGGGGATTGAGTGAAAACCAGCAATAGGCTCGGTGTCGTTTCTCCAAAGCTTTCCCCCCCTCCTAACGGTTGGGCGCGCGGTCAATACACCGTGTCCGTGATGTCAGCTGATTAAAATTCAATATTATTCAATTTGCGTGTTTTGACAAGACAAGACAACTGTATAGGCCATATTTATATAGCGCCATATCACCACAGTCTCATGGCGCTTTACATATTATATAATTACTGACATATCCCGTCAGTGAATTTTTCGGACTGCTATTACGGCGCCAATGGCTGCCACGCAGTTTACAATGTTGAGTGTGTGGTTAGTGCAATGGCCAGGGTGACAATCCCTTTCTATTTTTCGAGTAATACAACAGGTTCATTCACGTCCCCTTCAAATACTGATTAGAAGAAGAAGGAGACAAGGCCAACGGCTTATAAACGTCCCTGCCAAGGACGCGGCCGGGTTCGAACCCCCGACCTTTCGCACTCTAGACGGTGCTCTACCAACTGAGCTAACCAGTGAGGCGTCTAGAGTAGGCTCTAAACTTTCAAAACACACTGGAACTCTAAACTAAAACTCCCAAGTGTGAAATGAATTCTCAAGAACAAACGCCATTTAAAATTATTGAGAAACTAGGCTGCATTATTTGTTACTCTGTAATATTAGTGCCGCTCAAGACAGCCTCGCTTACAGAAATTAAAAGCCGAAATACGGGGATAAAGTTCAGATATTATCTCGGAACTATTCTGAGCTAGAGTCGAGTATTCCCGCTCAGTACTTGTGTATAGTATGTTTTGGAGACCTTAAAAAATGCACAAACTTAGTAAATAGGACTTAAAGAGTTGTAAAACTCGTCAGTTTGATGCAGCGATTTTCAAGTGAATTGTGATCGCAGAGTTAAACGCGTAAACGTGGCCTCAGTCAGACGTGATTTCCCCTCTTAACTCTTTTAATATGTAGTCGTCCGTCTTTTCTTCTCCGATAAAGGCAGCACTAATTTTCTTTGAAGTAAGAATGGCTACCTGGTCTTGCATAGGCAAAGAAATGACTGAACATTACGGATTTCGCGACCTTCGTTTCGAGCTTGGTACAAGTGACGGTTTCCCAAGTGACTTTCCAAACCCGGTGGGTACTGACATGCACTGTCTTCACCCAAAACTAACTCTCTTACTGCTTCCTTGTGTGAATTCTTGAATTATTCGAAAGCAAACTTTTCCAAAGCAAATTTAAACGGATTTCGGAACAGCAATCCAAAGTTGAAAAGTTTACAATATAAATTATGCAAATACATTCAGCGACAGGATTTTAGTGGCAAGTTTTTGATTGGCTAAAAACCGACAATGCCTCAGCTCGCGCGCCCAGCCGTGAGTGGGGAGAGGATCACGGGCTCACCGAAACCCCCACGGCTGGAAACCCCACTAACGGCTGCTTACACCAGCCAGACATTCCAATAATTCTAACCGCATGCGGGCCAATCAGAATTCAGTTTGTTTTGATGCTATACTGATGGGCTTGAAAGTGCCGACATAAGCGAACCGTTGCTAATTAACTCATATCATATTACGTTATAACTGTCTTGATTGGCTTACACAAACAATTGGGAATGGAATGTCTGGCTCGTGTAACTAGCCATTAGTGGGGCTAGCATTTGCATGATGACCCTAAGAACAGCTGCGAAGGAGACTACTCTACATCCAGCTTCCCTAAAATTAGACATGATTTTGAGTGAGATCAGAAGCATAACTGAATAATCCCAACACTTTTATACCTTATAAACAAGATGTTCATTACATGTTCAACTAAGTTAATAGATGTAACTTGAGATCTGATTGGTTGGCACTTGACAGCACAAACAATAGACACTGTTTCCTATCGATTAGGGACTAATTTCTCTTTCCCTTTGTGCACTTCACTATGCTTGTTTACTCATCCAAAGAGAAATCAGATTAATTTTAAGTGTGTGTATAAACTGAGTAATTTTTAGTGCAGTACACAAAAAAGCTGTGCATGCTTTATTTCATCATCTTTAGGGACCGGACATTATTTAGCGGTAGGGGGCTACTACATGTAGATTTGTAGGGGGGGGGGTCACGATTATTTATGCTCCCATTTAGGAAGGTCAAATTTATATCTGCTCTTCTTTTTTAGGTGGGAGCCATAATTTTTTTTAATTTTAAGTATATATATATTTATAGGCTTATCCAAGGGGAGGGTCATTATTTTGTGAGACCAGAGAACTGCAGGGTCACAATTTTTAGGCAAGCCACAATGCAGATCTACATGTAGTAGCCACCCTACCGCTAAATAATGTCTGGTCCCATACAGATATATAATTATACAATGTACATTGTATATACCTGAATAGTGTGGCTGATATTATCTCTCCCAGTATTGATCTCACTCAGGCTCTTGGTGCAAAGCACATTCCTTAGCGTTGTCTGGGCGAGAAGATGTGTAGAGTGGTTTGCATTCTTCATGTTGGTAATGAACATTGTTACATTGCAGATCCTCCAGTATACCACAGCATCAACTGTCACTGTCACATTGTCCTTTGTCAAGATCTGGAATTTTAAAATATTACTGAGAATTTTGTTTTAATTTGACTGCATGATTGTAACATTACATAGGAATAGGCCAAATCAGCTTGCACTTTGTTGCCCCATTTCAGATCACCTAACTTTACATTCATATAAGCAAGCTACATGCAGAAATAATGCTACATGTAGTTGATCTGAATTGATTTTGCTACTGAAATTTATTTAGAGTACTTGCAATGATTTGCTAGTCAGAAACAGTTGTGTAAAGTAAAGACATAAAACCTAATAAATAAAATAAAATGTACATGTACAATGTAGCTTGGTTGGTGCAACAATTAAGCGGCCACATTTTCATAAACTGGCAGCTACGCTAGCTGTATAACTTTCAATCCTAACAGCTGCCGACTGTCAGCTTCTACCGAGAACCCTGTAGAGTATATTCCATCTTATCTATAGCAGTGTGTACCATATACATGTAAATATAACTTAGATGCTTGTTCACATTTAAATTGAGGAAGGCTGCTTATTTGAAAATCAATGTTCAACAAAATCCCTCTGCAAAATTGTCACTAATTCAACAATAAATTATTGACATTTTCGCAGACAACACTACACTAACAGCAAGCATGAATTGGTCCAAAGTTCAATCTATGATAAAGAATATCAACAGTGATCTAGAGACCATACATGAATGGTCATGTCGATATCGGATGATAATTAACACCAATAAAACCAAAAGTATGCTGGTAATGGGAAAATGGCTTGAGAGGAAGATTGCACCTGAGAGCACTGTTATGGATGTCAAGCTGAATAACATCATAATTGATCAAGTGCCCAGTCAAAAACTCCTTGGAGTCATCATCAATAAAAACTTAGACTATGAGGCCCACACATGCAGACAATCTTTGTAAGCAAATATCTAAACGACTGGGACTTCTCCATCACATAAGCCCTTATTTAAAACAAAGGCAGAGGGATATTTATTACAATGGAGTTATAAAGCCAACGCTAATGTTTGGAAGCGCTATTTGGTCTGGCAGTAATAAACACGTTCCAAAAAAGGTTACAATATTCCAATTGTAAATTATGGTATAATGTTGAGAGTTTATAATAACTTTGACATAATATTGGATTTTTCTGGTACATTACTACGGTAAGACCCAAATATCTCTGAATGTTTTTTTCGCCAGTACGTATTCACTTCTCAAATTTAAATTGTGTCATCAACACTATAAGATATGCTTCAGAATCATCTGATAAATTCATAAGTTTCTTACCAAAGTAAGATATTCGGTGGATTATATTTCGGTTCAGTCCTAGCATTGTACCACTAGGAACTTTTTAAAGTATTATTTTTGTGAATCACTAACTTAAAACCACATGTTTTTAAATCACAGTATTCTCCAACTCGATTAATCAGACTTATACCTGTGTGTTCGGTAATTACCAGACTCAGCCCTGCGTGTTCAGTATTTACCAGACTCAGTCCTGTGTGTTCGGTAATTACCAGACTCAGTCCTGTGTGTTTGGTAATTACCAGACTCAGTCCTGCGTGTTCGGTAATTACCAGACTCAGTCCTGCGTGTTCGGTAATTACCAGACTCAGACCTTCAATGTAATCCATGTGGGATGACCTATTTCAATCTGCATATTCTTCTCTTAATTTCTCAAACCCGCTTCTTCCATGTGGGATACTTAAAACCATAAACGTGACGTAATTAAAATCCATTCATGCTCTTTGAATATTTAGTCAACCGCATAATTACATTGTAGTGTTATTCTTCTCAAAAACAACACGCTTTTCCCCAGGGGAAGCCAGGGTCGTTTAATCAATGGCGCTCAGTCAAGCATTAAACAAAACGTTTTCGAAAGCAACTCGACTGCGACGTCTTTAGTTCGGCAGAGAAAACTAAACTTCTCAGAGATTTGTTCCGTTCCTCGGCGATCATGGTACAACAAACTTATACCATGGCATTTCGGGGTATTAGTGATTTAAATTGCCCCGAGAGCCGCGGGGCTCTCGGGGCAATTTAAATCACTAACTGACCCCTCATGCCATGGTATAACTTATAATGATAGCTCCATCACAGGATAGACAGGATACAACTTATAATATGGTACAAACATAAACATACATTTGAGACAATGAATCATCTATTAGTACTCGGAACCTGCAGTATAACAGAACAGCAGACTAAATTGTAAACGTGTGTTACATGAATAAGTAGTGTTTACAGTACTGTTTAAAACACTCACAGATAAAACACGTGCTGTGAGTGTTTTAAACGGCTTCAAAAACACTTTAAGAATGCAATGAAAGAAAGACGCACATCTCAAGGGAATGGTTACTTAATGAACCATTGAACCTTTGTATTCACAACGCCATGCAAAATATTCGAGTAATCACCGCCTGCAATTACGAACATCTCAAGGGAATGACATGAAGAAATTACCATACTATGTTGTTTGAAGCGGCGTTTCGCAATGCAAGAAGAACCTGCACTTGAAGGATTTGGTGTCGTGGTTTACCTCGATAAAGTTCAAGACTTGGAAAGCGATGTGACTGACATTTGACTCCGGCACAAATATGTAAGTTTCTTGCACGTTTTTATTATTTTACGGCTTTGAGTTTGGTTTAATAATTGGAACTAAACAGTGGCTCGGTAAACAAGTAATGGCAGTTGGATAACTTCATTTTAAAAATATTATCTGTGTAGTATCTCGGTAGTCTGCTGATATTAGTAAATTTAGTGCAAAATTTATTATCTAGGTACCTTATGTTCCGTGTACTTTTTGCTATCTTTGGGTCTTTATCAGTGAATTCTTAATTAGGATGAAACTTTACATAAAATGTCATGTTCATTGGTATTCTTTATATAAAACGTTCATCCTAATTAGCAATTCAATGAGAAAGCTGGAACATCAATAGAAATTCCATTGTCTCAATCATTAACCCCGTTTCCCCCTGGGATAGAATTCAAGTCCCTCCGCGGGCTTTTAGAATGATGAGATTTTATCAGATATAAAGGGGCATGCATGTAATTAAATTACGTATATACTAGAAATACATCTGAAGTCTCTATTCTGCTTCCATATCCTAATGAGCATATAAGCTTCGATGAAAGGGCTTGCTTGCATTTTGGAAGAACAAGAAATTAATTTGGCGATGAATAAGCACCGACCTGTGATATCAGTTTATAAGCAACTGACTGCGTTCACGCTGGCCTGTGTGACGTCACAATAAGTATCACTACATAGTGGCCCGAGTGAAAGCCCAGATGGGCTCTTGTTACTCGGGCTGCCTGTGGCAGCACCGAGTCTCAAAATGCAAGTCGTTTTTTTTTTTATTCAGTGCAGCAAGTCTTCTGCGCATGCGCTAAAGGTCAAGTTCACACCAATCAGATTGCACTGTGCTGGTCACGCAACAACGTAGGTTAATCTATTTACATAATTTAATACAGTAAAATCAAGATGGTCGACGACGGCGCGAGGAATTTTCTCTCAATTTGGAGTCCATCTCTCAAATGTAGGCAGTTTAATGCTTTATTTAACTTCACTCGTGCGAAAGACTTCCAACAGGCTCAGGATATTTCAACTGGCGCTCTTGTTATTTATTTATGCTGAACCCGACGACCCGAGTGAATGTGCGATCGAAAAATATGCTGTTGAGTGTTGGCTTGCTCGCTGCATTGAATTGCGCTGTTCGGTACCAAAACTGCAAATGGTCAAGATGCTATAAATCATACCTGAAGGCTGAAGAGAAATACATGGATATGAATATTTCATGTAAAGAAGCTTTTTAAATACTACACATGTGTTTCATCGTGGTGGTTTAAGTCAAACATGTCTGTTTTGTCGGCGCGGTGACGACACCAGCGAAGTTGAACAGAGAACTAAGTCAAATATCAACTCCGGCACCATAATTTGTAAACAACCGAGTGAATTCTGTTGGCTTGCTCGCTGTACTGGATTCTGCTTTTCGCTGTACATACAGATACCGAAACTACAAACAGTAAGATGATCTGGCTGAAGAGAAACAAGGTCTGAGTTTTCTAGATACCCGTAATCGGGGTATCTTGTGTGAGTTGCGACACTGTGTACATCTTGGTTATACAAATTAACGGATTCAAATTAACACTACATTCAGACAGAGAGTTAATCTATACCGACACTTTGATATGCCAAGGAACTGGAATATCAACACAGTACAAGGTGAGGGAAATTTAAAGTACTGACTTCATTGCTGTGTTCAATTAATTTTTTAATCTACACTGAATTTCTAACGGACCTGAAACAAGGCTAAGCGATCAAAGCCAGGACCCGGCTACCACATTGACCATAAATTATTCTGGAACTAACAGTGGCACTCAATATTCTGCAACCAAGCTTGTTCTCACTTGAAAAATACCCGGGAAGCGTAATGTGAATATTCGAAGGAACTGTATTTTATATATCCTGTAATATAGTGTCCCCAATTAGCTTTACAGCTAAATACTATTGACACTCAAATAAAGTTCATGTATGCATGTATGTATGTAAATGTATGTAGCTATATATAGCCTGAGTTGATTTGTGTTCTACACTGACTTCAATTATTGCTTTAGTACACTGTATACCACACAGCAAAATGTGCTACTAATTCTCAAATCAATGCCATAACCATATAAAACACACATGTTTACATATAGCCCCATAAGCATCGCATCCAATTATCTAATGTTACACAAAGATAATTACAGTTTTATACCCAGATGCATCCCCTTGTATATTAACATATAAGTCAAGACATCAAAATTTTCACATTAGTTAACAAACAAGCACTTTTGATCAGGATTACGTGGCACCGTCCACATCATTGCAGCAATTTTCAGCTTTTCAGACTGTTACCACAGTCCTTTCTCTTTCAAAAATATGTCGAATGCACTTTGATAATCTATGATTACTTCTAGTAAATAAATAAATATGAAGAGAAAGGGTACAAACTCAGTCTTATTTTCTCTAGCATAATAGATTTTTCTTTAAAAAAATGCATAAAAGCTCCTAATATTTGCTGCGAAATACCTCGTACTGTATCTCATCCAGAATGAAAGTAATACTGATCAGTCGATCCTGGTTACAATATATTAACAACACCCAGCATTTGGCAGTTGTAGTGCATTATATATACCCATTATCACTTATCGCAAGAGCATGAGTAGTGAACCAGTATTATTCTCTGGCTATAATAATAACATTTATTTATGACAAAATCTATGCTAAAACTCCATGGACTACATTTATTTAATGTCTCAGATGTATTTTTAATAGCATTCGCTTAATTTTATCTGAACAAAATTTGGCCCATCACAGAACCAGTAAGCTCAGTGGTTAAGTGTCAGTCTGTTGTGCAGGAGGCAGTAGAGTTCAAATCCAGGTAGGACCTTAAAATAACTGAGAGAACTGGTACTGCATGCCTTTGCTCTGACATCTGCAAATGGTTCTAAAAGCTTTGTGTCTTCTTGGATCACAATGTTAAATTGTAGGCCAACACTGAGAATGCAACCAAATCTCTGGTAGTGACCACCCTCAAGTGTAGTAGAATTATATAGTTGTATAGATATAGAGAGTATATAAATTTACCCCAATTATAGCAATACCATGCTAAATATATTGACACTCTCTTCTGTTAGTAGTAGTAGTACTAGTTCGCTTGGTGCCACTATATACATTTTATATATTATAAATATACAGCCAGTAGATTACATACTACATAAAACATAATCATAACTGCTGCCTTAAAAAATCTTTTTTATTGTTGTTGTAAATGGATGGGTAAATAATGCATGTATCAGCAGCTTCCATCAGGGGTGGATCCATGGGAACCTATGTGTCAGAATTAATTGTTTGTTGCCCATTGGTTGGGGGGGGGGGGGGGGGGGGGGGTGGTAAGCTCACTTTGGTTCATGGATTAGGAATCAAGGGGACCGACCTTGTGTGAAGTTTTACTAATATTTACTAATTGCTACTGGCCACTCCTAAAGACTGCTAAATTCAGCTAATAATTCTAGCTCTTCCCTTTGGTTATTACTAAGAGGATTTCAAATGAAAGTGTATTTCATCTTCAATCTCATGTGGCCCGAGTGAAAGCCCAGATGGGCTCTTGTTAATAATTTGAATTGGCTGCCATTCTTGAATGAATCTATTACTAATTAGAGATACTCTAGCCTATAAATGTGTAAATGTAAATCATTCCACACCAGCTTATATTAAATCGCTGCTACTAAGAAACTCTGACGTACATGATAGAAATACACGTTTTTCAAAGTTGAACTGATCATGCCCTCCTTTCAAACGTATTACAGAGGGAGGAAGAACATTCACAGTAAAAACCATAAAGGATTGGAATTCCATTGACACCGAAATCAGGAAGAGTTCATCTGTAAATAGTTTTAAACATAATCTCCACAAACATTTTTGAACTCGCCAGAAAGCAACTTTACAATTTTTATCTTATCATTAAGTCGATCTGTCTGAAATAATAACATAATTTCTCGATGTTTAGGAATAGACATATCTTTGTGTCAAGTCAATGTTTTTTTATCATCTTTAGATTTATAAGTAGTTCTTAGCATTGTAATATAGTGTTTGTTATTATCATTGATCCTGGATTCGCACATAGTATTGTAGAATTCAAATTGTAAATATTTCTATTATTTCTATTATTTCTATTATTTTGAGGGCCAAGAATTTATCAGTTTTATCTACTGTCAAGTGCTTAACCTCGTTAAATAAAGTCTATTGCATTGCATTGTATTGTACTGTAAGTGCCTTTTAGCCCATTTCAGTTATATTTCTTTTCAAAGTCTAGATGAAAACTGAGGATGAATGAGAAAGTAAAAAAATAAAATCAGTATTTAATAATAATCCATAATTTTTAAATTGTGCACACAATTTGCTTCACAATGGCAAGGTTTGGGGTTTTGTAAGTGATGGGGAGTGATGTAAGTTCAGGCAAACAGCCATTGTTCACAAGAACTGGCAGATGTAGTTCCTATATTGTGCATGTAAGCTGTGGATTCCCAATCTTATGTCACACACAAATTTGCATGATGTTACTAGACCAATGCTTCTAATTATTAGTGTACTATTACTCGGTCGTGAAAAGAGCCGGGTCACAACTCATAACTTTGTTTAGTAGAATTAATTTATATATTATGAGGATTAAAAGAATGAAATAAAAACAATTGGGGTTTGGGGACACTTTTATATTTCTCTTGTAGGGTTTTGAATGAAACTGTTCTAATTTTGGTCAAATAAGCCACTGGAAGACTCAGAGCCAGAGGATATCCTGAAGTCTGTTGTTGAAGGCCAAAAACTACTTTGCTTGCTTTTAGTAAGCTTTAATGTGTGGGTGGATTTCATTGGGTTTTTCGCTTGTTTCTGCCTCGAGCACACATACACTACAAATTCCTGTAGTGAATAAAAATGTTGACTTGGTCAATCTCTACAGTTGGGTTTTTTTTCTTCCACTGCCAAATCTACCGTATTCACTCACGGATAAGCCGCACCTTTTTACCCGAAATCTTCGTTTCAAATCAGGGGTGCGGCTTATCTGCAAGAACATCTACCGAACATAAGGTCTGGAAATTTCCATAAATTAACATACATAAGAATACTAATTAAGCTATACTAGTAAATACTACACCAAACCAAACTAAAGTAAGCACTGGCCATTGCTTTTGCAAGTTTGGTGGCTCCTAACAGATCCATTTATGTTTTGAATAGTTGTGACTACACACGGGAAAACGTACACTAACGGTTATCCGTTAAACGATCTAAACCGTTTGCTATCCGTTTAAACGATTTTGAAAACCGTTTAAACGGTTTGGCAGATCGTTAGAAATTTTTGCTTGCCCGTTTTAACGATCTGGCAAAGCGTTTGCTCTTCAACCCAAACCGTTTAAACGGTTTGTCAGATCGTTAGAAATGTTTGCTTGCCCGTTTATAAACGATCTGGCAAAGCGGTAGCTCAGCAAGCCAAACCGTTTTTTTTTTGTAGATCGTTCTACACTCTAGTCTAGTCGTTTACAAACCTTATGCAATACGGTTGCGCGCAAAAGTAATGCAAGCGAATTTTGTTCTTTATTACATTCGAAATTTCGGGTCAGGCTAATGTGCGAGCCATGTGAGCCATGCGAGCTATGCGAGCCATGCGAGCCACGATGCGAGCCATGCGAGCCAGGCCTTTTTAGGGGTTTCCAAAACTGCGAGCCAGCGAGCCTGACTGAAAGCCATATCACAGCGGGTAAAATACTTACGAGTCCTGTATGGCAGCCCTCCAGAAAGACCTGATTAGATTGTTTTCATACCCAGTATTTCCACACTGGGACCCACAGGCTTACCAGGCCAGTATCAGCATTAAAAATCATAATCAATTTACTGTTTTCAGGCGTCAATGTTAAAAGGCAATTGTATTTTCTTCTCTGTGGTGAATACTAAAGATTTGCAATTGCACTTTGTATCCTCGAGAAATAAAATTTGATAATTACATATACTTTTAAAGCTGATATCTGGTTTGTTTGTCAGTTCTCGCATGTTTTGTGAGAAACTTTCTGAACGCTTCCTGAATCAGTTTCAAATAAAAATTGACGGGTTCTTTTTCGGGTGTACGTACATGTATTACCTTAATTTTCCGTCAATGTTTGTTTTGTAGTGCGGGTAATATAAATTAACAAAAGTAAAAAAAAAACGGTCCCTCTGTTGCCTTTTGTTTGCATTTTCATTACATTGTACGGCCTGTAATTAATCCGTGAAAATTTTACTAACATGTTTTGTGTCCGTGTGATATAGGGTCCTGAGTTCGGTTCAGACAAATTTATTTTTGCCCCTGTAATAAATTAAAACTTTTGAACTCAAAGTTTCTAAATCTTGGAATACTTGACTGGACTCGATGTGCAAGCTTGGATATGCAACGTTCTATTAATGATTAACCATTAAAGGTTAGGGTGAAGTGTGGGGGAGGGGTGGGGGTTTCTGGTTAACTACCCACCCACCCCTCCCTTGGATATGCATCGTTCTATTAATGATTAACCATTAAAGGTTAGGGTGAAGTGTGGGGGAGGGGTGGGGGTTTCTGGTTAACTACCCACCCACCCCTCCCTTGGATATGCATCGTTCTATTAATGATTAACCATTAAAGGTTAGGGTGAAGTGTGGGGGAGGGGTGGGGGTTTCTGGTTAACTACCCACCCACCCCTCCCTTGGATATGCATCGTTCTATTAATGATTAACCATTAAAGGTTAGGGTGAAGTGTGGGGGAGGGGTGGGGGTTTCTGGTCAACTACCCACCCACCCCTCCCTTGGATATGCATCGTTCTATTAATGATTAACCATTAAAGGTTAGGGTGAAGTGTGGGGGAGGGGTGGGGGTTTCTGGTTAACTACCCACCCACCCCTCCCTTGGATATGCATCGTTCTATTAATGATTAACCATTAAAGGTTAGGGTGAAGTGTGGGGGAGGGGTGGGGGTTTCCTAGAAACTGTGATTGATCCGAGCAGGGCGTAGGGACGTACTGAAAATTGTGTGTGTGTTTTTGTTGTTGTTGTGTGTTTTTTTTTGGGGGGGGGGTGCAAAATGATGAATTCTGGGACATTTAGGGCCCGTTTACAAGGAGATAGGGTTACCCTTACCCTAGCACTAGGGTTACCCTAGCGCTGGGTCATTTCCTCTTATTTTTAGCGATGTGTTTACAAGCAGGCGGGACAACTCAACTCGGCTGCCCGGGTTACCCTAGCGCTAGGGTTACCCTGTCTGAGAGCTAGGGTGACCCTAGCACTAGGGCTATGTTTTGCCCGGCTTGTAAACGGTTTGCTAGGGTAACCCGCCTACCCGGGTCAACTCTATTCTGGAGCATAATTTCACATTACAAGTTTCTGAAGTTCACTAGCAATTAGTAGGTAACATAACAACATTCTAGGATACTAGACAGCTTCAATAAAGGGCACCACAGATAGAAGAATCGACATTAATCCACCAAAACCCGCCAGAATTCTACTTGTGTCCGCCATGTTGTTTTCTATGCTTGAATGATTTTGACGGCCGCGAGTCTAGCGGTTCGCAGGCTACCAAAGAATCAGTAAAATCAAAATCACTTCCACAGATCTGTTTGAACCGGATAAAAAGGAAAGAAAAGTGGAAGAGTAATATTACTAGTACATGTTTTCATACATTAGTATGACATTTCATAAGAAAGGGCTTTTCAAACGAATAATATATTTGAAAGAGACTTCAACTGGCTTGTGTTGAGTTGGCCCGGGCAGTAGGGTAACCCTACCTGAATCATTTTGCTTGTAAACCCGGGCTATCTTTGACCCTAGTGCTAGGGTAACCCTATCTCCTTGTAAACGGGTCCTTAGTCATTGATTACTTCTGCTTCCACTCGCTTCCACTCGCGCTTCGCGCTCGTTCTCAGAGGAAAAGAGATCGACTGGTAGCAAGTCTAACAAATGCGCGGCGCGGGCTTTGGGCCGTTTCATTCAAACATGAAAGGTTTGGGGCTTTAGGGGTGGACCATTAGAAATCCTGGGAGGGGGGGTGGAAAACTTTTTGTGCGCGAAATTTTTTTTAGCAGTGTGAGTTATGTAAGAAATTTTTTTTTTAAGGCGATACCTCTGCACGATTTTTTTTTTCAGTGCACATTCTATAGAGATTTTTCAGTGTACATCCTATATAGATTTATAGCCTGTGAATACAACCATAATATAATATAATAATAAAAATGTTATTTATAGCAGAGAATATGTCTCCGAAGAGTTTTTTCAATAGAGCCCTGCATAACATAAATAAGAAACAAAAATAAAAATACATTAATAATCTAGAGTTAAAAACTAGGCTAAAATACATTTATAGAGTGACTAGAGCTAAAATTTATGAGGCAATTCAAAAACATGTCTTTTGACATTTTGTTTAAAAAGAGTTAGGGATTCGAGTTCCCGCAACGAATTATCTAAAGTATTCCATTCAATAAAACATTGGTACAATAAACGTTGTTTGCCATAATTAAGCTTGATTATTGGAAGTCTAAAATCGTTCTTTCTTCTTGTATTATACATGTGAATGTCCTTTAAGATATTAAAATCATAATCAATGAGTTAATTAACATACTTATATATTAAAATATGACGATGTACAAGACGACGTTTGGAACGAGTAGGCCAATTGAGATTTGACAAGGCTTGTGCTGAAGAACTTTAACCAGGTAAATTCAAGAATTATCTTGGCCGCTTATTTTGCAAAATCTGAAGATCGTCTATGAGGGTTGAGTTGTATTTGTCACCCTATATCGCATCAGCGGTAGTCAAAAAGTGGACATACTAAACTATTATACAAAGTAAGGCGTGTCTCGAGGGGCGATAAGTGCCTGATACGCTTGGCCAGACCAATCCTTTGGTTCACTTTAATAGATAAGGCCTCTACCAGGTCATGCGAAGTCATATACTTATTAATTATAATACCGAGGTACTTGATATTGTCAGAGCGTTCGAGGGGCACGTTGTCTATAATGACATCGATGCTAGAGCAAGATTTCAGTTTATGTGGACTACCTATTAACATAAACTTAGATTTAGAAGTATTCAAAGTCAGGCGATGTATACGAAACCAAGAGGCCAATGTTGCCAAGTCATGATTTAAGCAATGTTCGAACGGTCATTGATAGAAGGCTACAGTATATCACGGTGTCATCAGCGTACATGGTCACTTGGCAATGATCTACAGTAAGAGGAAGGTCGACATTGACGTAAACCAAGAACAAGAGAGGACCGCGAATACTCTGTGGCACCCCAACTCCCACTGAGCACGAAGAGGACTGAGAGTCGCCTATTGCAGTTATCTGGTGTCGGTTATCAAGGTAGGAAGTAAACCAATTTACAACTTCACTGCAAGCACCAATGACCTTGAGCTTTGTCAGGAAAAGGTTGTGGTCCACAGTCACAAAAGCCTTGGACAGGTCTAAGAATACTGCACCAGTCACCTTGCCATTGTCCATGTGTCGTAGAATGTTGTCAGTGAAGTGTGCTAAGCCAATTTCAGTAGATAACCTCGGGCGGAAACCAAACTGATTAGGTGTGAGGATTTTCTCTTACGAGAGATAGCCGTAGAGTTGTTGATGTACAGCCCTTTCAAGAATGTTACTTACATCAGGTAGAATATAATTGTGATAGGCCTGTAATTGTTAAAATCAGAGTGATCGCCGGATTTAAACAGGGCGGTAACTTTTCCTTGTCCAGAGAACGATTAAACAGTTTGGTTAAAACTGGTCAGGAGTCATACACACAGCCGAGTCATTTAGTAGCCTCGAGCTGATTCGGTCTAAACCAATAGCTTTGTTTGTTTTCAAACCTCTTAATTGTTTAAAAACAAAGCTCTCGGAAATGTTCGAAAAGCGAAAGACAATTTCACTGTTATTTGTCCTAGCTGGAGTAATGATGTCAATGGCGCCGACCAGAGATTGAAACTTTGCTGCTAACAAAGGTCTGATCGATCGACGCTGGCTCTGTTAACTGTACTCCATCAGATTCAGATTGGATAAAGGTCGGCTGAGGCCCGTCGGCTGAGAGCCATTATTAGATCTTATTACGGCAAGTCAATCATTTATAGTTTTCCATAGAGCACCTGAATTTCTTTGTTTTGTCTAATCAGATCTTTATAGTAATTTGCTATACATTCCTTGACTTGTTTATTTACTTTGAGCCGCAGTTTTTTTTGTAACGAGCCCAGTGATGTGAGGAATTTAATTTGATCGTCTTAGAATGCATATGGTCCCGGTCTTTCATTGCTTGGCTCCGATTCAGGCCAAATCAAAAATGCATACCCCAAGATTTCATTGTCCATGATGTTTTGCACAAGACGGCAATACATGAAAATATTTCTATGCGCTCTAAATTGCTGGCACAGAATCTGTAATCTTTGAAAATGTGGACATTGAAGTTTACTCAATGAAACCTGACGTTAAACTCGGTTGCAAAAACTGCTGGCATCAGAGAATAATTTGAGGCTTCAGTAATTGCAGAGAAGGTTTATTTGCCAATAATATAGCTGTTTTTAGCTTGTCTAGTGTTTTAGACCGCAAATAGTTTATTCTTGTGGTTTGCTACCGGTATCGGGGGAATTAAGGCCAGTTGATATTTCCTTGACAACAGTGACTAAACTATTGTTATGAAGGTTGGGGAGGTTGTTTTCATCTGGAAATACCTGAAAATCAGTTAGGCCAGATAAAAAAAATACTTGTTTAGCGTCCACCCATTTCAATTTTTCCAGGTAGGGAGGGAGGTTTTTTTTTTCTATGTGAAGTCACCTCGTGTTGTAGAAACAAAATGGCGTCGATGTTAAAATATTTAATGCGCCGGCGCATATTTTAAGTGGTACATGTAGGGGTCTGGGTACAAGAACTGGTGTTCGCGGGCGCATTTACACTTTCTAAGTTTTTTTATGAAAAATAAAATAAAAATAAAAATTAGAGATCGGGGACATTTCTCAGGTCAGGCGGGGACACTAACCAAGTATTTGTTTTTATCTGGCCTTACACAGACTGTGGGTAATCTTTAGAACTATATTTTGAATTGGTAAAACTGAATTGCTAGTATTTTTTCAAAACAAAAATTGAACAATGCATTGGTTCCTTTGCACGAATTTTTTTTTGTGCCTTAGTGCTTTGCAGGAATTTTCTTTTGGGACATTTAGCCTTGCACGATAATTTTTTTTGGGCTACCCACCCCCCCCTCCCAGGATTTCTAATGGTCCACCCCTTAGCCGGGACGGTCGACAGCTTTATTGAACAAGAGAACCATGCAGAATACTCGAAGAAAAATCAATAGAAACGTAAACCTCACTGATTTAATACTTGAACAGTTTTACTAAATTACAGCTTTTAGCGAATTTTGATCGTAGTACCTCAGTTTTCATTCTTTGTATTTGTGTGACTGAAATGTTGTTTTAAGTGCAAGACTGAGTACAGCATTTAAAATGAGTGTTCATTATAATTATAAGTTGGAGAATATTTTTCTGAAAGGAATATTACACATTTTCCTAAACTGTCTTTTGATTTATTCAAGCTTATGCTAGTGTTTTAGTTTCGCTTGTGAACACGTACTTTAGTGGATTCCTAAAATAAACGAGACGCACGGCTTGGTGTTGCATATTGTACTAGTAAAATTTGCTTATATCTCCGTATACCTATAAAATAAACAAATAACAGCATGGAAAAGGCTTTGTACGATTTTTATTGATTCGTAAAGGCGTATCAGAAAACGAACGAGAATCTCTTTCTCTTGAATATAGATAAGCAAAAAAACTTAAAAGTGCTATATCTTGCAGTGGCTCGCATGGCTCGCACCGTGGCTCGCATGGCTCGCACCGTGGCTCGCATGGCTCGCTGGCTCGCACATTAGTATCACTCGAAATTTCGCGCGAAAGTTCGTCAAAATGTCGATTAGCCTGACGTTTCGAAACGGATTTTCGAAAACACGAATTCGAAAATTCGATCGTTGCACTTGTACATTACCCCAAGAAAAGATAAACTAGAAAGATAATTATCAAATGCGCTCGTCCTGAAATTACAGTAACTACAGCTCAAAAATAATGCACCCGCAAGAAATACCTCAAGAACCCGCAAGAAGTTGATAACCCGCTTTTTTGCACCTCAACCGCAACGCCTGAAGAACACGGACAAAGTCAAACAATGCAAAAAGTTTCAATTCTAGTGCAATGCAATAACTTCGAGACGCGAGTAGAATGCACGCTAGTTCGTGGTTTGTTTACAAGTATGCACAGCAAAACTATTTTGACAGCCTTTCGGTAATATGTTTGATTAACTTATTTTCAAAGACATTAAGATGTTTTTTAACAATTTGCTTTCGTTTATGGTAGTGTTTATTAATTGTTTCTTTCGTTGTGCCAGGTTTCCCTGGTTTTGTAGTTCGACCGACATCTGTGATTTGCACGTTTAGCGATTATATATTGTTGAGTAGATCGCAATATGCAAATTACTACCTCGTTGTTGACCTTCAAAGTTTTGGGAAGACTATTCAATGAATTAAAGCGCATTTAATTCAAAAGGATTCCACTTTACCAGGAGAAGTTTTCTGGTAAGAGTAGACGTTTTGCATGTCTTTCATTTCAAATCTGTTCACATTCTCAGAAAGTTGGAGCGAACAAAAATGAGACAGACACGTTCACGCCTGACTGACTGCACGTGGAGAAATTCAGACGCGAAAGAAGTTGAGATCATAATTAAAAAATGTTATTGCCTTTATTAGTACCGCAAACATTTGCAATGATTTAAGGTTACCGGACACCTTCAAGGCATATTTTTTTGTAAAAAAATATTATTGATTATTTGGAAAGTTTATGGATTGTTCTACAATTTAGAAAAAACTTTATTTCAAAAGATATAAAAGCTTGCGAGATATTTGGAAAACACGTATTTAGAAGGAAACTAAATAAATCACCGAGGCGTTGTAATCCCTTTATGTGCCACGGGCACCCCGTGGACTTTTAGCGGGAGCTGTTAGCCGAGTACCGTAATTTGCATACTGTTGTTGTAGCTTCCCTTCTTCGAAATAACAAACGTGCATTTAGAGTCTTTTATCAATCGTTTGTATGGGGAAATCCAAAAGAGAAAAGCAGAGTCCTTGAGTTAAACAAAGCGAACCCTGGACCGAAAAAGAAAGGAAACCGGCGATAAGGAGGAATTCGGTAAAACGAGCCGGATTGAGCTCGCGAACAGCGACAAAGGCTCGTGCTTCGAAGAACGCGCGAAAGGCAGCGAATAACAAACTTCAGTGTCAACTCCAAATATAAGCAGCGCCAGCAGGCTTAAACTGTCGTTTGGCTTACCAGGAACCAGCAAGTCATTTGAAGAGACTGAGGACGCGAACAGCGATGAATTCACATCGGAGTCTATAATTTCCCGCGAATTTCACTACTACTTTGAAGCTCCAGGGGTCCTTGCGTAGTCATTGGCTAGTTGGTTCGAAGTGTTGACATTTGCCTTGATGAGGTGTGAAATGTTCACAAAACTTTACACGCCAAATCTCCGACTAGGTTTTTCTTCGTATCTCCTCTCTTTGAACGAATTAATAGGGTATGCAGACTTGCCAGATTTTGATGAAACTCGGCCAAAAGACAGATACGTTACTGACAAAGAAAAGGGTGTGAGCGTTTAGCAATATTCAAAGTATTTTTCCTCGTAGATTATCCCGCGTGATGTGACTCGGACATTATTGAAGACAAAAACTTTAGGAAAGAATTGCATTTGAATGAAGTAAAATATTTACAAATGCTCACACCCTTTTTTAGGCTGTCATATGCTGATTAACATTATGCAGTTGAATTGTTCTTATGCGTTAACCCGAAGGCTGCTAATTCACTTTTATAAACCTTGTCAGTTTTGCGTTTGTTGGCTTAGCATTGCTTTACAATAAAATATATTTTTTAAACAAATCTATTCAGCGTATTCTACACTTCATAAGCTTTACAGAGGTATATAGGTTTCTATAGTTTTCTTTAAAACAACGCGCGTACAAAATTATTAACGAGAAAGACCCGCGAAGGTATCCGGTAACCTTAAGCGTAGTCCACACGAGCAAGTTTTCCTTGACAAGTTTTCCCTTGACAAGTTTTATTTGCTCGTGTAGACGACGAAAAATGACAAGTTTTGCCTTGACAAGTCTCCTTGTTGAAAAACTGAGAAAGGTGCAGTTTTAGTCATTAGATACATATTATATATATTATATAGTATATTATATACTCTATATTAGTGCTATGACTAAACTATATATATCTAATATATCTAATTGAAACACTCTCCCCTTAGAGGTACCCTTCTAATGTATCTATTATATACGTTTATATAAATAATAGCACTCATTAGATATCTATTAGCACTAGTATTAGATATCTAACATCTATTATGAGTATAATATCTCCCCTTAGAGGTACCGTCTAAGGTATCTAATGTATCTATTATATATACGTTTAGATATATAATAGCACTCATTAGATATCTATTAGCACTAGTATTAGATGTCTAGGTATGTATAATGGGCTGGAAGACACATTATTAATAGAGGTTTATATGTTTCTATATTTTTTATTAGCACTCTCAATAGTTATTTGAGAATGACATCAAACGCTCACTGTAATGTTTATATGTACAAGTCATTGGGCATGAAAATCTTCAACTGAGTGGTTGTTGATAAAGCAATGAATATATCTATTTACATGTGTACATTATGAAATATAGTCCAATCATCATAAAAAAAAAATATTAATAAACATAAGTCATAACATGACTATGAATTAGAAAATGTTCCATAACTAAACACTTAAAGATTGTATTCTTCTTGGCTGAGCTTAATCTTTTTTTAAATGTTGTTTTGCATCATCATCAAGTTCGTCAAATGGCCGTTTTCTGAACGTGAAGGATGACTTCTTTCCAGTTTGATTTCGTTCAGCTACATCCCCGAATCCAAGTTGTTCTAGCTTTTTCAAAAAGAAAACCGCTGTTGATACAGGGTACTTGTTGCCGTTGCTTGTGCTGGTGCTGGTGTCCTTGAGGGGTCTTTGTAGCTTCGCCTGTGCAACAATTGATGCGCTTAAATGTTTCCCTTGTTTAGTGTCTTTGTGTGTTAGCGCACGGATTATTTTATGGCTGTCCGTAGTGACAAAGTTTTCGAGACTTTGATCATCACTACCTTGGTTTTGAAGAAATGTATCTGGAGATTCTTGTTCGACATTGAGACCTACTTCTTTTGGCATTAATTCAAATTTCTGTGTGATGAAATGATTCATCAAAGCTTTTGCTTTAAGAACGGATGCCTTGGAGATTCTTGTGCACCATTGAGTATGTTCGCCTTCAGTGTCATCATCGCTGTTGCCATCCAAATTATCTTGAACAGCAATGTCAATGGCTTGTTCTAAGGCATGGATTACCATTGCAATTCTCGTGACTTGGCCCCTGGCCTTAGAAAGAATGGCTCTTCTATTCTCGTCAAGTTGTATCGCCTTCTTTCGGTCGCTCAGTTCGTCGTAATATTTAACAAACTCTCCAAGAGCCTGTTCGTCGAAGGAATACATTTGCTCATTGCAATGATTGTTCTTGATATGTCGGAGAATTTGGGTGAAGCTCGGAATATCACTGTCCATGGGAACCTTCATGTCACGGTAATAGACATCGATTTCGGGCGGGCAGTCGAACAACTGGCGATCGTTGAAGCCGTCCGTGTCATCCATCTGTAACATCTCAACGACATAAGAGGGCTGGATATTACACATATTAAAACATGTGCTGTCCATTTTACCAGACGAGCTCTTAAAAGACCTTGACCAAACTCCTCCACCATTGAGTGATAGTAGCGTTTTCCTATCTAGTGATGAATTTGATGGCTTGTAGACATCCAATTGGTTGTACAAAGTTTTCATTTCGTCGTAAATGGCAATACACTGGTTGTTGTTTTTCATAGTCACGTCGTGGAGCTTTTCAAACGAAAAGTGTTCAACAAGGCGCTGCAGAGGAATGTGCCTTTCTTTATCTGTCTCGTCATCTGCGTCGTTGTCTTCTTCTCCTTCTTCTTTTTCAATGTTTTGCACGGCCTTGGCTAGCCGTTTTGCCGCAGAGGACTTGCCTTCTCCTTTACGCGCGGCCACGATGGTCCATAGAATAGACGGTTCACTCCATTCTTCGTTTATGCGCACCGACGAGTTGATTCCCATAAAGGAGGCTGCCACAGTTAAAAGTGGGAAGAAGATGAACTCTTTTGGCACTCCAATGGAATTCGAATGACCTTCGATGACACGATTCAAATTGTTGCTGCACACGTTCTGCCACTGAAAGCGAGAACCATGAGCCAGCTTAATGCGTTCGGCGGCAACAAGTAGAGAATTCATATTTGCTTACTTAGATGCTTACTTGATGATCGAGAAATACTTAGGAGATCGAGAAAATTGCGAGAGCTCTTGTCACGTTTATGATGTGTAAATGATTGAGTGCTCTTAGGCTTAGCTCTTTCGTTTTGAATTAATTGTATGGTTTCAATAGGCAGACTGAAGACAATAAAATGTGTGAAGTGAGGGCATGTAAGCACATTGATTATCAGAGAGTTCGCACTTAACAATAAATTGCGGCAGCTAACAATCAATAGGTGATAACTTTAACGTTCATTGTCCGTGAGGTAACTTGGCACGTTTGATCTAGGCAAATCAAGGAGCTAGTTTCGTTAAAAAAAAAAAGCTTCAACGTAGTAATAGTATGGTGTAGTTCACCTTTTAGTTAGTTTCTTAATCAGTGGCCAGTTAAGTTAAGTTAAGTTAAGTTAAGTTACCGCGCTTTAAAATGGTCATCGTTTTGATAAAGCAAATTAGTTGAAGCGGAAAAGCGGGCTGTTTTTGAAGACTGAAAGGCGGCACGTTAGTTATTTTCTGAAGAAAGAGCCGGTTAGCATACTTCATTAGATAAAGCTGCCGCGCTTCAATAGAAGAAGTGGGCGTTATTAAGTGTTACTAGCTAGATTCGCAGACAGTTAAAAAAACTTCGAAAACAACGAGTTACTCTCTGTCAATGGAAACTATGAGAACTATGGATAAGAACTACCGTGGATATTGCGATTACGTTGGATCTGCAAAGAAGGATGTGATTGGTAGTGAGAGGAAATCGTTATTTACGTTGATCAACGGCGAAGTGTTTTATCCATTGAGGAAATGGCCACCATGCATTAGATTGTTATTTTGGTCCAAGCCTTTGACGGATAAAGGAACTTTTAAGATAACGCTATTTCTTCTTGGTAACGGATTCCCGCCAGAACTCATAGCGAAGTGGGTTTTGACTTCACAGTATTGGGCAACAGAGAATATGGTTGTCTTATTTAAAAGGGAAAGACAATTGCAATGGATTGTTGCAAATATATAACGGAAAGAAAGTGAATGGTTTTATTTTGATATTCACTATAACTTATATGTTTGTTTGAATGGCGAAAAAAGACCACATGAATGACAACTTGGACGATGAATAGATCGAGTTTGGCACGTAATAACTTTCAAGCACAGTGACTTTTGCCGACTGGAAATCATTGACAATAGGTGATTAAAATCTATTGTTTTTAGCAGAAATCATTCCTGCAACTCGATCCGGAGATTAGTGAGGCATATTTGAATGCGGGAAAAGACGGAAAGTATCGTTCGCTTAAAATGGTAGCAAAAGGAAGACTGTTGAACTACATCCAGTTGAGAGCATTATGTTTTTGTGTTGACCAATTTGGCGACCTTGTGCCCAACAGATGGAAGCTTGTAGCAAGATACGTTGTTGAAAATTCGAAGACCTTTGACAATCTTGATAGGTTCTGCATTGGTGAGAAGACATCAACTATTTTCAACCCAACAGAAAAGGAATGCCGTCTGGTGTTTGAAATTTTGGAAAAGAGTTATGCGGGAAGCCTGATCGAATACGCAAGACACGAAGGAGAGAAGCTATTCTGTTCAAGTGAAAAAGATGCTTATAAGGCGTTAGTTTTAATTCCACCAGTTCGTTTTTCTTTCTTTCATTGCATTCTAGAGCGTTTTTGAAGCCGTTTAAGGTGCGAATAACAGTAAGAAACCAGCCATCCTTTGCTCACGTATATACAACGAGAGGAACTATGATAGCAGCTGTTTTTCATGGAGTGTGCAAAACATGCGAGACAAAATACTATTACAGTTATAAAGAAACAAAGTCGGCCGATGGAAATAGCGCGTGGTTTTTCTTTCCACCCACAGACAACAGCGCCGAGTACTTCAAAATATCATCTCAAACTGTGTTCGAAAAAAGGCTTCTAAAAGAAATTTCAGCAAGTGTTGAAATTGCGGCCGATTCGTTTGAGGCAAGAGCAAAAGTTTACAACGAGGTCAATAGAGAAAGCGATACAGCTCGGTTGTCAAATCTTTCCAACGCCTTTAAAAGAAAAGCAGAGACGAACAGTTTGATGGATGCGTGGGAGTTGAACGAGCAAAGATTAGAGGAAAGCTATTTTTATTGGAAACTAGTTTTGTCCTACTGGGAAGATGGAACATTAGCTGAAACAGACTTGTATGCTCAAAGATGTCCATCAAGTCAACGAAGGGATATTGAAATGCTATGCGAGAAAGCATTCAAAAATGTCCGCGAAAGAAAGCAGAACAAATGGATTCATCATGCTTGCGAGAAGAAAGGATACGTCACCATCGATGGAGTTGAGAAGATAAGAAGAATGAAATGCGCTCTTCCCAAATCAAAATTGGCAGTACCAAATGGAATGGCTAATATAATACAGTGTTGTCCGAACACACCATTACTAAGTGGTAAGCACAACAAGCCGTCGCGGTTATGCAAAGAACACGAAGACGCAGTGAATGAAAGAAACGACGAAAAATTGAGATTAGGAAGTTTGGATCAGCATATTTACTTGCCGAAAGACTGTTCCAGCTCTTACGTGGAAGACAACGACGATGAAAGTGTTCTAGTAGGCTGTAAGCAGAAAAAGAACATTAACAGATTTTATGATCGCACTGCAGGACTATTAGCGGCTGTTAGGCCCTGTGGCATCATAGCATGTTTTGATGAAATGTTTACTTGTGAATCACCTAGTCAAGTTTTTTATTTCATTTTCAATAGTTTTGGTCAAAATGCAGAGAGTTTTGCAAGACTTAAGTTTTTAGGGTATGACAGGAATTGTGACTTTCATCCTTTCATGAGAAAGTTATCGAAAAGGGGAAACAAGGGTGCAACATTGCTGTTAAAGGAAGTTAAGTTTTTGGTAGATAAGTTCCATTGTTTAAAGCACACAGAGGCAGTTTGCATGCATGCCCTTAGAAAATCCCAAGTGTGTTTATCACCCAGACTTGCCGGCATTCAAGGAGATCCATGGAACAAATACAGAATGTGCTGAACAGGCTTTCAGGTGGTTGGGAGCATTTAAGAATATTTGTAAAAAGATGAAGATGCATAAGTATTGTTTTTTTCTATGGGTTGTCATTGACGCCCACAATAAGCGTGTTGAAAGAGAAATATGTAGAAAGGAAAGAAAATAATGGTGTTCAATGTGAATATTTGTAAATAGATAAGAAGAACTTGTGTATATATAAATTACGAAAGGGAAAGAATAAAGTGATTGATTTTTTAAACAGTGACTTAAATGGTGTGTTGGGACCATATGTGCATATTGTAGCATATTCTTAATCATATCAGTTTATTGCTTAATACCTAGACAAGGCTGTTAGATCTTTTAAGAACGAGGCATGACTATTTAGCAATGTCAACGAGGCAATATATCTTTGACTGATCTTTAAAGAACGAGGTAATTGTACTCTTTGTTGATATGTCAAGATGTAAGCCTTACTTTGAGAACGACGAAACTCATAGTTGATCGCTTGGAGATGATCGCTTGGCTTTACAAGAAGTCAGTTGATATGTCATGATGTAAGCCTTCTAATTCATAGTTGAACATTTGTTTGACTTTAAAAGCCGTTCGTTGATGCGATATGATGTCGGCCTTAGACATTTTGAGAACGACGAAACTCATACAGTTAATTTGCTTGTAGTTGATTTGCTTGTAGTTGATTTGCTTGTTGAACTGATTTGTCAGGTAAGAACGAGGTAATATGTACTAGACTCATGTTGAACAAATTTGTTATTATGTCTATAAATGCTAGATATCTAATACTATTGCTAATATATATCTAATGAGTGCTATTATACATCTAAACGTATATATTATATACATTAGATACATTAGAAGGTACCTACCTCTAAGGGGAGATATTATACTCATAATAGATGTTAGATATCTAATACTAGCGCTAATAGATATCTAATGAGTGCTATTATATATCTAAACGTATATAATAGATGCATTAGAAGGGTATTCTAGCCCCCTCTCCCCCACTCCAAAATACTCTCCTATGTCCCTGTGTAGATATCTAACTAGAACAGTTATATATCTAATATATATACTATATATTTTATTGCTGTAGATATCTAATTAGAACAGTTATATATCTAATACCGCTATATAGATATTATATTGTGCTAATAGATATCTATACGTATACTATTTATAAAATTTGTTGTAGATATCTAATTAGAACAGTTATATATCTAAAATGTATAATAGATACAGTAGATATCTAACTATTATATATTGGATCTAAATTAGTTTTGTGTAAATATCTAATGACTAAAACTGCACCTTTATGGAAAAACTGGCGTGCCAGTTATTGAACAAGGCAACTTGTCAAGGAAAACTTGCTCGTGTGGACTACGCATTATAAAGCCGAAACCTTGAACAACACATGGATGTGCCATAAATGTGAAGGTACAGACGCTAAAGTCTATTTGGTGTTATGGCTTTAAAGCGGGTCTCCGCCGGTATTTGCGTGCCCGTTCAGAACACTTGAAGACCGAATTTGTTTCTCAATTTGCCATGCGCCGAACGAACAACTGTGTTTTCGTTTTTTTTGTCTTCCCGGCTCAGCAGCCAGCCGAAACCCTAAAAAACACATGCATGTACCATAAATGTGAAACTAGTCAGACGCTAAAGTTTATTTAGTGTTATGGCTTATGCTTTGCACGGCAAACTTTAAAGCGGGTCTCCGCCTGTAATGGAACTGAGCTGAAGCGTTGAGCGGCCGTTGTTTCGTAATATTTTGTGCCGAAAGTTCAGGCTTATCAGAAGAAATGTGAGGACGTATAGTGAAGCAGCAAGGAGAGAAGTACGAATAAGTTCGAATAAAAACGTTTCTTACTCATTACTTGGTCGTTTACAGATTTTCGCTAGCTGTTAGCTCTTCTAGACAAACCGTTTAAACGATTGGCAGATTGTTAAAAATTTTTGCTTGCCCGTTTAAACGATCTGGCAAAGCGTTTGCTCTTCAACCGAAATCGTTTAAACGGTTTGGAAAATCGTTTAAAAATTTTGCTTGCCCGTTTAAACGATCTGCAAAAGCGTTTGCTAACCGCCGTTTAAATTTGCCCGTTTACTGAACGGATAATCGTTAGTGTACGTTTTCCCGAGCCCACGTGAGCATACATAAGGGACCGTTGTATTGCCGTGTAGTGTATGGTCACAGTTGTTCCTCCGCAAATAATGTAATACCACACTAAATGGCACAAATGTTTCTTTGCAGCTTTGCACTTTAACAGCAAATTTGTCAAACAGATCTTCCACCTCTCTTTGAGTAATGTATTTCTCTTGTAATGGACAAGGAATGCAATGAATTGGTAGTGCAAAGAGAAATAATTTCCTATGTGGACGAGGGGGCCTGGAGGGCCAGTGTTATGATAATTAGGGTTATATAAACTATCAAGAGACAGTGGTTCTGGCTCACAAACAGTTCAGTGTTTAATTTAGCACTGTGATCGGTTACTTTGTGAAAGTTCTACGTACATTTGTTCGTTATGTCGGTGAGTTCTAGTAGAGAGTATTCTCCCTGGTTACATGTACCTCATCACGATCAAAGTATTCGTTCAACTGGAAGTTAAGAAGTCGTGGTGGAAGCTCATGCACGTACGGACACGAGATTTTCAACTCGTGGTTCCTCAAGTTCAAGGGCAAATAGTCTCCCCAGAAGCAATCGGGACATTGTCGATGTCTTCAACGAGTTTGGGAGGTGTTTGATCCTGAAATTTAGAACTACAACAGCGACAAGGACGAAAATTCTGATGGGAATGAAAACGATGAATCCATGGAAGTAGCCGCCATCTTGGATCTGACTGAGAAGGCCCTGGGGACGAGGTTGTGAAAAACCACGCGGCAACTGCCGCAGTCCACAGAACCGGGAGCATGCGGGCTCACTTGTTAGAAGCTAACGCCATGAAAATCGAGAATTAGATTGGAGTTATAATAAATGGCCTTGAAACGGAAAAGATGACAATGACGACGAGACGTTCGAGTGGAAAAAAAAGAAGGGCAACAAGAAACAGTTAGAGTTTAACGGTTCAGTAGAAGAACATCTTGAGGATATAAATTTGCCCTCTCGGGAGACGGCACTCCTGTTGGAGGTCGGGACGTCAGCACAGAAAGATCTGTTTCTTATTTTATTAAATATGGAAACAAGTGAATTAAAATTGTAGATACTCATGGATGGGATACTTTTCACCAATACGTTAGTGATCCGTTGGCGAAAGACGACGAGGATGATAAGCGGCTTCGAAAAATTATCAAAGAAGTAGTGAGCTCGAGGAGTAGAAAATTATTAAAGTGTGAGAATGAAAAATCCAGCCCTGAGCTCCTCTCGATTGGGCATGAGAGTACGTGTAGAATTAATGCAATTATTTTCCAGTTACATTTATCATACTGGCAGCAGGTTTTGTCCACTTTAGTAGTGAAAGGGCTAACATAATATTTAGTCATAAGTAAAACATAATAATTAATGACATAGATCTTTCATTTGGAAACATATGTCTACTGTATTAATTATAACCCATATTACAAAGACATCCTCAGTTTTCATTAAATTTCTTACCTCCTGTGGTGGTACATCAAATGAAACCGTCCTGGTGTCAACTTTCAGGTAGGAGTCGATGCACGGCAGAATAAAGAACATGCCTACAAGGGAATGAGCAAACTTTTAGAATACTTAAATTGAAGTTTAACATACAATGTAAAATATCACCAAGAGAAATGGGAACTAGAAAATACTTGTTTTGGCTATGTTATATAATTACCACAGAGTTTGCAAAACTTGAAATCGCTGTGAAAACACAGTCTTGGCCTCGCACACAAAGTTGGTGTACACAACGAAAACGGAGAAAATTTAGAGCAAAATTTGTTTTAGAATTGTTGTCACTTTGTCGTTATTTAATTGAATGATATTAAATTCCCACGACTCTGACCTTAGCTTGATGTAGTTTTTCAAATGTGAATTTTTTTCTTCAAAAGAGGAAAGAACATGGCACTGAGAATAAAAATATCAACCGTTCTCAACAGAAAAAGCGTGAAAGCTGCGTAACAAAACCTCTCAATTTCAGAGTGAATTTCATTGCGCAAATCACGCCTTCCAGCACGCACAATCTCCATTTTGCAAATCGTGATCATGCAAATCGCGCAGATCGCACACTTTTTGCATCGCGCACTTTTTGCCTTTTTTGCTACCACTTTGCCAATAAATATATTTAAAATAATAACATCAATGCAAAACTATTCATTTTATCCGGCTTAAATTTGAGTGTTAACGTTGAATGACAAGATTATGACTTAAATGTATATTCAACAAATGTTTTCAATAGCTAGTCTCTTTCGGCTTTGTCAGGAATTTTATTATTGCTTTAAATATGCAAATTTTGCTCAAACATTTTCATCAAACATTGTGTTGTAACGTCAACTTGAACATTTTACTGAACTGGCTAAACGGTCACACAATGTTCTATCGCTTAGCCGCCTACACATCAAACATACAGGAAACAACTTACAAAATTGAGTCCGCAGAGTGATTAGCGGGACAGAAAAAGGGCACGATTGGCACAATGGAAAAAGTGCACAATTGGTGCTAAATGCGTGATTTGCGCGATCGAAGGCAAAAAGGCACGATGAAAGCTTGGAACGAGTGTTTTTTTCGACATTGATTTTTTTCTAATGGTACATGTAGTTTTTGACTGATATTTCTTTTGAAGAAAGCATAAAGTACAAGTGCATTTAATTCACCTCAAAGTACATAAAATTATTTAAATTTTCTTCTCCGATATTTCTTAAACGATAAAAAATCATTGTGATGTGGAGTAAAAATCGGGTGGAAAATGACGAACCTTTTCAGACAGAATTCGAACAAATTTGTTTTGTTTTTGTTTTTCAAATAAAACCATTTTCGAAAGTATTTTGCTAGTTTTTCAGTGCACCTAGACTGAAGTTTTATTTTCTTAAGTCCTAGGGTTATAGGATGTTTAGATTTTGAGAAAAATAATAAAACATAGCATTAGAAATTTGTTACGCTCGTGTACACCAACTCCGTGCACAAGGCCTCTTTCCTTCTAGCTCTATCCCAATGCCTACAAATTTGGGATCTACTAGAATAATTTATTCTACAGCAGTAAAAAATACCTGGACCCTTTTCGCTTCCTGGTAGAAGTCGACCAAATCTGAATAGGACAGCTCTCTCGTATTCTTGGACAATCTATGAATTTGAAAAAAATATAAACAATTCATTTTCCAGGCACCTAATACATGTACATGTAAATGTAGTTGGTCCGTATGGAGTTCTAAAAACTTTGCCCTTGTTCTTGAAACTGACTAGCCACAAGCCACAAGTTGTTTACTAATAATTAAATAAATGTATACAGATGCTATACATTTTCCAGTCTTGAACATACTCTTTTTGTTTCACTAAAATTTCTGGCAATTTTCTGCAGTTTTCTCCTTTTTCGATACTAGTCCTGTGTTTAATTCTACTAATATTTTACCAGCTGAGAAGTCAATATAGAGAAATAAACTGTGTCTGAGGTCTTGACTGTATGGAACATCATCTCGACTACAAATGTAACTAACTAGTGCACCGTCTTTCTCTATACCAACCAACCCTAAGCCAGTATTAAAATGATCTTTTTTTCTCTGGTGAATATTTATTTTATTAGTATTATTTTATTAGGTACCGGTATATTTTGTATTTAATTTTGTTAATTTGTCTTGGCAATTTTGTGTAGCTTTCACCTTTTTGTTAGGCTTTAATCAACAAATAAGTGGCACAATTCCTGCAAAAACTTTGACGTCACCACGGTCAGAGATACAGGAATATTGACCACCTGCTCAGGTCCAGGACCAATCAGATTGTAGGATATATTTACATGTACACAGAAAAAGTACATTTCCTCTATCTCTTTGAGTCCCTAAAACACACAGCAACCATTTGCGGTGACGGAGCCAGGCCCACAGTATCTGTAATATTTGTACGTCTGCACAATTATGCAAATTATGACTTAGCATACAGTCTTATACAAGCATGATCTAATGTTTTGAGATGAAACAATGCAATGTGACGGGTCCATGCCCCCAAGTGTGTTAATGATATATATGCACTATTAAACTTACATGTAGTTAAATACAGGTATATAACTTATACATGTACAGGTCGCATACAGTAAACAGTGAACTGACGTGTTACCATGTCTGGTATTATAAAATATGATATATATAATATTGTACCAGTAATAGGACCATATCCACAAAGAATCTTGATGTCCCTGAATTGAAGTATACGTATCACTATTGTATCATAATTATTATACAGATTGTACTTGGAATGAATAAATATGCCTTATTTCTTGAACTTGCTTAGTTATTTAACATTCATGTAGCAATTTCTGCCCTCTTAAAAAATAACGTAGTATACATGCAAGTCGTGAGCCAGAACCACAATGAACTGACTGTCTCTTGACAGTTTATATACATAACCCTAATTATCGTAACCGTTTTCCATGCCCTCTCATCCATATAGGAACATATTTCTCTTTGCACTACCAATTACATTCATTGTCCGTTACAAGAGAAATACATATACATGTACATATGTAATAATTAATAATTCACAAAATGACAGTTCCTAAAAATTTTTTGAAAGCTGTTGAATGTAAAATTATGTAAGTACCTATTTAAGGGCCATTTTTAAGCAAAATGCAAATAAATTTTAATGTACAATGTATATGTTGTAGTTGAAATTGACCATTCAGTTCAAATTGACCATGAGTCATTTATTAAACAAACTAGTTCAATTTAATTTGACCCAGTCAATTCAAACTAGGTCAATTTGACCCAGTCAAAACAAACTAGTTTAATTTGACTCAAACAAATTAGTGAGCACACATTGTTGACGGTTAGGGTTTTTTAATGTAGGGGTAGGATTTGGATTAGTTCACATGATTATTGATTGTTTGAAGCAAACTAAAGCAAACAAAATCATGACAGATTCCATGTGGGTAAATACTACTTCATGTAAGTGTTGACTTGTTGACCCGAGAGGATCTGGGTTCTGGTTTAAGTTACTTATATAATAAATGTTGCTTCCAAATCAACAAGCGCTTGTGTGGTGCGTCAAGGCAGAACTGCTGAGTTCAAATCCCTCTGAGTTCAGTACGTGGTATTACATCTGAATGAAAGGTAAGTGTAAGTATATGGGAGGGGAGAGAGAGGAGGGAAGGGATGGAAGAAAGGGATGGAAGAAGGGGAGGGGAGGGTGATATTTTTTTTAGAATCATTGACAGCGAAACCTGGGTCAATTTGACCTAGGTTGAATTGACCAGGGTCAATTTGACCTAGGTTGGTTTGACCGGGTCAAATTGAACTAGTTGAATATGACTGATGGTCAAATTGAACTAATTTGTTTGGACTCATGGTCAAACTGAACTGAATGGTCAATTTCAACTGCAACATATACAAATGTGTAAAATATTTTGTTGATACTTCTAAATAGTCCAGTTTACGGTTCATGCGCAGTTGTTCAAGTTTTTTGTTTCAACTGGCGGGCCACCATTGTTTAACATCTGCCTAACTGCCAAATAAACAAAAGATTTGTACAACTGCGCATGAACCATAAACTGGTCTATTATTAAGTCAATATTTTCACAGATAGCTTGTTAAATGTTATGTTCATAAAGTCATGGTTCGTACAAATTTCAGAACTATTTCTTCAAGGACTTTCAAGGACAATCTGCACTTTTCAAGGACTTATATTTTCTACAGGTTCACACATTAATAACCTCAATGTAAGGTCCACTGTAAGACCCGGCCTTTCTCTGACTTGTTTGCACAATGTGTCATTCAACTGTGCTGCTCTACTGGTCTTTTGGAGGCAAAAGTGCATGAGGCTGTTTGCGCCAAACTATAATGTTTTCATCAAATTTCACGCCAGGTTGTAAACACTTACTCCTACGAGAACAAGCGCATAATTGTTAACATTCCATCTTTTCATTAACAATGGATGTTTGATTACTTAAGTCAAACAAAGCAACTATATGTAAATACGGAAGTAAAACCTACAAGCCTGAAATTAACATCAAAACCCTAAAATATTTTTTTGTTTATCCCACAACGAAACAAGCATGAAATTATTAAGTAGTTTTTGAAGTCGTTTCAAGGCCTGTGGAACCATGGTACTCATTAATGAAACTTGGAGAGAGTATGATCAAATGGCGCAAAAGTATCGGAGTAATGTCAAACTGGGGCATATAAACGCAAATGGAATAGCTGGATTTAAATTCCACGAAATAAAAAGTTGGCTGTTAGCAGGGAGACTAGACATTCTAGTAATTTCAGAGACGAAAGTGGACTCCAGTTTTCCAAGTAGTCAATTTCACATTCAGGACTTTCGTTTGTGTCGGGCCGATAGGAACATTCATGGGGGCGGCTTGATGGTTTATGTCCGTAGCGATATTTGCTTTACTGTGATTAAAGAGTTTGCAAATCTCTCTGCTGTTGAATGGGCAAAGTTCAAGACCGAGTCTATCGTTCTCAAAGTGAAAATAGCGAAATCATGGGAAACTATCGTTGGAGTTTATAGACCCCCCTCAGTCCCAAAATGGCAATGGAAGCTGGAACTAGGCTCCTTATTTGAAGCTGTAACTGAGATCGCAGGTAATTCCTTCTTCTTAGGGGACTATAATTGTGATCTTTTACAACCAAACAAACCACCAAAGGATGGTCGCGATTTGATGGATCTGTTGGACATATATAACCTAAAGAATTTAATCAATTCAGCCACTCGAATAGGAAGAACATCGGAAACTCTTCTTGATCTTATTCTTACTAATAACAAAAGGAGAGTCCTGTCATCGGGTGTGGTTAATGCCCAAGTGAGCGATCACTCACTGGTGTATGCAGTTTTACGAGTCTCGGCGCCTCGACTGCGGTCTCGAAAAATTTGTTTTAGAAGTTTGAAAAACTTTGACCGTGACCTATTCTTACGAGATTTGCATAATACCCCGTTCCACATAATGGATGTGTTTGATGACGTGGATGATAAGCTTTTTGCATTTGAATCGCTTTACAGTGACATTGTGAACGAGCATGCACCTATGAAACAAGTATACGTGAGAGGACAACAAGTCCCGTACATGACTGAACAATGGCGCAAAGCCATTCGTCATAGAAACAAGTTGTGGAAGAAATTCATCTGTGAACGAACTGACGATAATTACAATAAATATAAAATACAAAGGAATATATGTACTTCACTAAGGCGTAAAGCAGTCAAGGATTACTTTCTAAAGAAAACAGAAGCCGAAAACCCAAGGGAATTTTGGGATGCATATCGCCCATTTTTGCATTCTAAGAAAAGTAAACAAGCAAATGATATAATACTTAAGGAAAACAATGTTGTTATAACAGACAAAAAATATATAGCTGAGTTATTTAATGAATATTTCATTCATATTGTGGATGGCGTAGCCGAAGTCAGTGAAACGGATTATGGCACGGACTTTAATGAGCATCCCAGCATTAAAGCGATTAATGAGAATAATAGGGAAAGGCCCCCGTACGGAACCGG
Source organism: Actinernus sp. WN-2022 (assembly GCA_030867875.1). Taxonomy (NCBI): domain Eukaryota; kingdom Metazoa; phylum Cnidaria; class Anthozoa; order Actiniaria; family Actinernidae; genus Actinernus; species Actinernus sp. WN-2022. The sequence continues at coordinate 9,547,850 of JAOWCC010000064.1, read as the reverse complement.
CAGCGCTGTTTAGCGCTGCAACAGCGCTTTCAAATGTCTGCACAGCGGAAATGCAGCCAAACTGCATCCTGTCTGCCGCTGTTTAGCAGTGAAAGTCCAGTTGCAGCGGGCTGTAATATCGCCGTGCAGCTGTAGAAGCGGCGTGCATCACGTTGCAGCCATTCTGCAGCTCCGTTTAAACACTGTCATTTGACTGTCGTTAGCTTCACGGCGCTGCACGAAAATAGACTTATGAAATGCGGTAATCCGACTCTAAGGTCTGTACTATACAGCGGCGTGAATCGATTTACAGCCATTCTGCAGCTCCTTCCAAGTCTGTCAACTGACTGTTTCAGTATTAGCTTCATGGCGCTGCACGAAATGAATATTAGTTAAAATAAAGTTTGTACCAAGGGCTATGATGTACCGTTAAGCGTGTTCGTTTATATCCATGATGTTGAAAACCTTTGATATGTCTTCTATACCGTCGTTGAGTTGCAACTCAGATTATGCCAAGAGACAGTTGTTGTCTTGCATATCTCTCATAATTCTGAGCGTCCAAAACTTTAACTTGAACCGACATTTATATGATTTAGCGCGTAGCGCGAAGGAAACTGAAAAGTTTACAATCGCTGAAACGTGAAGGCGGGACATGTCAAAGGTTGTCATTTAATCGCGGTTAAATTGCAAAGGTTTGTGCCGCCAGACGTCTAGGTTTCCAACATAAACGAACGCGGAAAAAGGTTCACGCTTAACGGTGGTAGCTTGCAAATGGTAGTAATGGTTCGTTGCTTTACCGATTTACCACATCACGATGTTAGATTAATATGTTCTAGCTACTTCTTCATACGTTACCTTGACAGCTGCGAACACGTTGTGTCACTTGATCGATGAGCTTTCCGTGATCCATAATTGCATCTTCAAGTCATGAAGGTTTTTCATTTGATCCACTAGACTCATATTATATAATTTCATAATAGTATACCGGTACATTTATATATATTAAATGCCTTGGGTATAGGTATTTGGATCGGATCGGATCGGCCAGTACGTATAAAGAAAAAAAAATGAATACCTTATTGTGTAAGCTGATAGGGATGGAATCTGAAGATCCTACTCGTGACCCCCTTTGTCCAATCAAAACAAGGAATCCAGTTTAACGGAAAGAGCGGGAAATATACAAATCTGCCGTTGAAATGAAGTCTTTGGGACGCGTGCATCCTTCGTTGTACAATATGTAGTTCTTCCACAATTATTTCAATAACGCCTTTCACCGATGTCTGTACATGTAGTTAGTTTTCTGGTTAATTGACCAGCAATATTATGTGTCTAACTGTAAAAGGGTGTAAAATGGAGATACCAAATGGAGAGAGAGGAAAGGTTGAAAACTGGTAGTCTTTCAATACACGATGAAGAGATCAAGCTAAGGCCACGTCAGGTAAGTTCGTTTCATGTCTTTCTATTTAATTAGTCGGTCAGTCAAAATAGTTATTAAACAACTGATGCTTGGTTCAAACGTCGAATTTCTGTCGAATTGAATTCATGAATTGAATTCGACACGGCAGAAATTCGACGTTTGAACCAAGCCTGAGGTTTATAGTACATGTACAGTGGGACTTTTGATAATGGCCGAATAAGCCACTGACATAGTTTATATACTGTAACATTTTAGGCCAATACCTTCTTCGGTAAATACTATATTTATCCTTTACCTACACATTTTAGGCCGTTCGTCAGTGGCCTAAAATGTCACAGTTAGTAATGTCATGCTTATCCTTTTACCTACGCATTTTAGGCCGTCGATCAGTGGCCTAAAATGTCACAGTTAGTAATGTGGGGCACATTTTAGGCCGTTCGTCAGTGGCCTAAAATGTCACAGTTAGTAATGTCATGCTTATCCTTTTACCTACGCATTTTAGGCCGTCGATCAGTGGCCTAAAATGTCACAGTTAGTAATGTGGGGCACATTTTAGGCCGTTCGTCAGTGGCCTAAAATGTCACAGTTAGTAATGTCATGCTTATCCTTTTACCTACGCATTTTAGGCCGTCGATCAGTGGCCTAAAATGTCACAGTTAGTAATGTGGGGCACATTTTAGGCCGTTCGTCAGTGGCCTAAAATGTCACAGTTAGTAATGTCATGCTTATCCTTTTACCTACGCATTTTAGGCCGTCGATCAGTGGCCTAAAATGTCACAGTTAGTTATGTGGGGCACATTTTAGGCCGTTCGTCAGTGGCCTAAAATGTCACAGTTAGTAATGTCATGCTTATCCTTTTACCTACGCATTTTAGGCCGTCGATCAGTGGCCTAAAATGTCACAGTTAGTAATGTGGGGCACATTTTAGGTCGTTCGTCAGTGGCCTAAAATGTCACAGTTAGTAATGTCATGCTTATCCTTTTACCTACGCATTTTAGGCCGTCGATCAGTGGCCTAAAATGTCACAGTTAGTAATGTGGGGCACATTTTAGGCCGTTCGTCAGTGGCCTAAAATGTCACAGTTAGTAATGTCATGCTTATCCTTTTACCTACGCATTTTAGGCCGTCGATCAGTGGCCTAAAATGTCACAGTTAGTAATGTGGGGCACATTTTAGGCCGTTCGTCAGTGGCCTAAAATGTCACAGTTAGTAATGTCATGCTTATCCTTTTACCTACGCATTTTAGGCCGTCGATCAGTGGCCTAAAATGTCACAGTTAGTTATGTGGGGCACATTTTAGGCCGTTCGTCAGTGGCCTAAAATGTCACAGTTAGTAATGTCATGCTTATCCTTTTACCTACGCATTTTAGGCCGTCGATCAGTGGCCTAAAATGTCACAGTTAGTTATGTGGGGCACATTTTAGGCCGTTCGTCAGTGGCCTAAAATGTCACAGTTAGTAATGTTATGCTTATCCTTTTGCCTACGCATTTTAGGCCGTTTATCAGTGTCCTAAAATGTCGCAGTACATTCAGAAGAAAGTGGGATGTTGATTACTGGACTGAATAATCAAAAAATAATCTTGCCCGCCAATGAGCCCTTATCCTAGAATTAGAAACACACAAATAGATAAGTCAAAACTCTACAAATGCAGACGCGTCTTTGTGCTCACTCGGAGTTCGAACTCGCAAACTGAACTAGCAATGCAGGCTTTTATTTGGGAAAGGCGTTTTATTTGGGAAACCGAAATATATTTGGACGAGGGAAGAAATTCGTCTGAAATTCATTCGTGAGCGGAAAACGTCCACGAAATCGAGGAAAACCACTAGAAAAGGCTAAAACTGAACAGGCTTCGGGTTGCAAGGCCAGCGATCTAACTAGTGCGCTGTCTTACTTTCTACACCCCCCCTCCCGAAAAAAGACCACACACTAACGGAACCTAGACTTGACATGCCCTTTACTTAGGGTACACCAAGTAATGAAGCCATTGATCGGAACTGGTCTAAAATGTCACAATACATTCACTCGGTCAGGAATAAGACATGAAAATGATTTGTCAGTTGACTCAAGTTATTTTTTATTTACTTTTTTATTTACATACGTGATTTATTTATACTGAAGTAACATAAAAAGCTTATGTATCGGCTTGGTAATTCAACTTTAACTTTAACTCAAATTATAACTGTAAATTACGTCAATTTTAACTTTGATACCGGTAACGTCATATTATGGTTGAATTCGAAATTAATAATTAATATACAAGCATTATATTTATTGTGGTTATTTTTTTTCACAGTAAATCACTGGCCCAAAATGTCACAGTACATAACAAAGTGAACCCGTCGATATATATTAGTGAGCCGTTGATTATGCACTGGCCTAAACTGTTGAAATATATCATGTCGTTTACTTAAAAAGTTTCAGCCCGCGAAAGTTCGTATTTGAAAACCGAGGTTTTGGTCGAGGGTACTAAGTCGAGCGTCGAGGGTAGCATGTCGAGCCGGGCGGGTTCGAGAAAATGTTTTTCGAGGGTACACCCACACACATATCTAATATATATATTTAGTATATACCACACCAGTGAATATCACTTTTCGCGCGCTCTGATTGGCTACTCAAACATTGAATATGATTTCATATTCACCTCCGAGCAAAGCAGCGATCATCTCGCGCGAGTTTTTGTCGATTTGACAGAAAATAAAATAACTATTTGGTGCTGGCTATTCACCTGGAACAATTATTCACCTCCACTTCGGTGAATAATTGTTAAATATACACTCGTTTTCAAAAACACTGATTACCAAAACATATACCTTTTGTTTTCCCTATTGTTCCCCGCTCTAAAACAAAAGGTATATATATATTTTGGTGAGCAGTGTTTTTGAAAACGAGTGTATATATATATATAAGTCCACATGATATTTTCCGTCTTCGTAAATGAAATGGGGTTTATAGAACTAACTCTATTCCGGCGTAAAATGGCGACCACACGTGGTTTTTCCGGTTGTCAAATGCTGAACGACTTCCGGATTATTTCTCTCGGTGAAATGTTTCACTCCGCTTACAAAAGAAACCTATTAGGATTTCACAGGATTCTGCCCGCTAGGCGATACTGAACAACTGATTTCACTGGTGGTGTCTGTTGAACACATAAAACTTAATTTGATAAACACCGTAAAAGTATTTCAGATAAGCTTAATAATTGCCAAACCAGAACCTTAGTTCTTTGGCCAGCAGAGCATAAGATTTTGCCGCTGTGTGGACCTGTCCTACCTTTAACCACTCCGAAGATTGCTGGTTTCGTAGTAGAGTGTAGTAAATTTTGCATGCGCATGATCAAAACAGTACAATCACAAAAGAAGGTTATTTTCGCAGCAAAATGAATATGTAAATAATTTATTTTTGCCATGAAATTGGATAATTCTGCATGTAGATTTTGCAAAAAGGAATGTTCTCCAGAAAGGCGTTGTATTTTGTACATTTAGTGAACATTTCACTTTTAAAAGGCTTTTCTTCGAAGTTTACAATGTTCCTGACCTATACTGAACCACGTGAATTTTGTATTTCTACGGTAGTCGCCTGGTTACATTTGTGATATTCTCATGCAAAATCTACTGGACTCTCGTTTCCGCGACATTCCCGACCAGCAAGTCTGGGAAGCAGCGAAAAGGGAGGATCGTTCTGTACTTCTATAATACAAGTTGTATTTAAATACTTTCCATGCGATTGCATTCTTAAAATACCATGCTTCAAATTCGCTGAAAGTCAGTTGGACCTTTCTAACAAGGTATCTTCCATACGTAGTCCTGATATGTTTTCCTCTACAGCAGCCGGTGTAATGTTGAACTTTTCACTGATTTTTGTCCACAGATTCAACTTCTTGTACTTGTCTTTATATTCTCTGCTGTATTTGTTATATTACTAACTGTGATATTTTAGGCCACTGATCAACGGCCTAAAATGCGTAGGTAAAAGGATAAGCATAACTTTACTAACTGTGACATTTTAGGCCACTGATCAACGGCCTATTTTGGCGTCACCGCTTAAGTTACTAACTGCGACATTTTAGGCCACTGATCAACGGCCTAAAATGCGTATAGGTAAAAGGATAAGCATAACATTACTAACTGTGACATTTTAGGCCACTGATGAACGGCCTAAAATGTGCCCCACATAACGGCTAACTGTGACATTTTAGGCCACTGATGAACGGCCTAAAATGTGCCCCACATTACTAACTGTGACATTTTAGGCCACTGATCAACGGCCTAAAATGCGTAGGTAAAAGGATAAGCATAACTTTACTAACTGTGACATTTTAGGCCACTGATCAACGGCCTAAAATGCGTATATTACTAACTGTGACATTTTAGGCCACTGATCAACGGCCTAAAATGCGTAGGTAAAAGGATAAGCATAACTTTACTAACTGTGACATTTTAGGCCACTGATCAACGGCCTATTTTGGCGTCCCCGCTTAAGTTACTAACTGCGACATTTTAGGCCACTGATCAACGGCCTAAAATTCGTATAGGTAAAAGGATAAGCATAACATTACTAACTGTGACATTTTAGGCCACTGATGAACGGCCTAAAATGTGCCCCACATAACTAACTGTGACATTTTAGGCCACTGATGAACGGCCTAAAATGTGCCCCACATTACTAACTGTGACATTTTAGGCCACTGATCAACGGCCTAAAATGCGTAGGTAAAACTTAGGATAAGCATAACTTTACTAACTGTGACATTTTAGGCCACTGATCAACGGCCTAAAATGCGTATATTACTAACTGTGACATTTTAGGCCACTGATCAACGGCCTATTTTGGCGTCGGTAGTAGGCATTGCATTACTAACTGCGACATTTTAGGCCAATGATCAACGGCCGATTTTGGCGTCGGTAGTAGGCATTACATTACTAACTGCGACATTTTAGGCCACTGATCAACGGCCTATTTTGGCGTCGGTAGTAGGCATTGCATTACTAACTGCGACATTTTAGGCCAATGATCAACGGCCTATTTTGGCGTCGGTAGTAGGCATTGCATTACTAACTGCGACATTTTAGGCCAATGATCAACGGCCGATTTTGGCGTCGGTAGTATAGTAGTAAAAATTTTATGCCATTAATCTACAAACTGAACTACTGGCCTAAAATATCACAGTTAATATACTGTTAAAACAACATATTATGTTATAATATATAGTCCCATGTACAGTGATGTGATTTGAAATCATGCACGCACGCGATACACGCGGCCTTGCATCTAATATGCAGCAATCAAATGTATTTGGCTAAAATCGGGCTAAAACATATTACTCTGCAAATTAACGATCACTGAATTGTTCAATCGCTTTTCCTCCAACCGGCATTGCTTATTTGACATGTCATAAAGCTGGAAATGTTGTGAGTGGATCGGATAAGAAACCAGAGCAAGCCAAAATAATTTATTCAAATTTTAAACGCCATATCAAGCTCTGATTATCAGCCTGCTGGAATGATGATGAACACGCAATTCAAAAACCCTCCTGAAAGAATAAACGTCTCAACCAGTTTATATAATTCGTAGTTTTAACATGTATGCAGATCAGTTTAAATAGTAAACTGTCGACCTCCGCGTTGAATTTTTTTTGACCGAACTAGTGAAGATTGGGAATGAGTTTTGAAGTTTTACCGAGGCCTGCATCTGCGCGTTTCTAGTTCAAGTAGTAAACCAGGTAAACATCTTTTGACTTAATAACAAAATCTCTGTATTTCTATTTCCAGCGTATGCGAAACGATGTGCAGTGGCGTGGAAGGGGAAAGAAAAGTCAGATTTTTCCAAAACCATTCGAAGATTCGAAACAAGCGTGTGCCAGGTCAGCGAAGAGATATAAACTACAAAGAACAGTCTTCCGCTATAATTAAGTGCCACAAAAAATAGTATCCGTCTGCACTAAAATGTAAAAGTTCCTTGGCAGACACAGCTACAGGTCAGTAAGCTCAGTTCGTATCGAAGTGTTGAATGTATAATTTACCTATAGTCGTCGTAAATAGATATCTATTTGTACTAGGAGACCAAGGATTAAACATGAAGTACTAATTATTTTAATGTACATGTACGAACGACAAGCTAAGGCATATCGTAGGCAAGATACGTTTTCAACACGCCGGAATATATAATTTATAATAAAGTCCGTGATTGTAAGAGTGGCTACAATCGCAAAACAACATTGTAGATGGCTTGCTAAAAATAAACATTGTTATAATTTTTGTAATGCAATGAATATGTATTTTTGTCATTTTTGCAGCCTATCTGTGGCGCTCATAACATGTCTCAAATTACCGCTGCAGAACGCTGTTCGCGCTGCTAAACCACTGCTATGTATACGCATTTTTGTAATGTTTGCAGCCTTTCTGCAGCGTTATGAAGCGTTTTAGTGCACTTTTCGTGTTTCTAGTACCGCTACAGAACCGCTGTCATTGCGATGCCAAATAGCTGCTCGGCGCTGTTTTCGGCAGCCAAAATTCGCAGCTGCTGCATCCCAGCCAGTTTGCAGTGCGTTCACAGCGCTGCCTGAAGTGTTTCTGCAGTGCTGCAACAGCGCTGCCAGTTCCGTACGGGGGGGCATGCCAAATTACTTGGACTTTCATTATACTAACACGAAAGAAGTCGAACAGCTTTTATCAAGTATCAACACGCGTAAAGCCTGTGGACACGACTTTATATCTCCACGGCTAATTAAGGAATCCACCTCTGCAATTGCAGGTCCGCTTACAACGATAATGAATGATTCAATAAGACAATGCACATACCCTGCTCGCTGGAAAATGGGACAAGTGACGCCTCTTTTTAAGAAAGACGATGAATTAAGTAAAGTCAACTACAGGCCTGTAACTGTTCTCCCGGTTCTGAACAATATTTTTGAGAAGCTATTGTCAACCCAGCTCCAAGATTTTTACGTTCAGATATTGTCAGATTTTATATCTGCCTACAGACGGTATTATAGCTGCGAAACAGCACTACTCAGATTAACAGAAGACTGGAGGCGTAGTTTAGACAACAAGGAAACGATAGCCGTGGTGTCAATGGATCTATCGAAGGCATTTGACACCATTCCGCACGCGTTATTACTTGCGAAGCTGAAGGCGTATGGGGTCAGCGATAGTAGTTGTGCTCTTCTTAAGGATTATCTATCCGGCAGAATGCAACGAGTCAAGATAGGAGATACTTTCTCGAAGTGGGATGTGGTGAAGAGAGGCGTGCCTCAAGGAAGCGTTCTAGGACCAACATTTTTTAACATATTTATCAACGACTTATTTTTTCACATTAAATTAGTGAAACTGAATGTTTATGCGGATGACGGACAACTGTACTACTCTGATAAGGACCTAACTGAAATTAACAGTCGCATGCAGCATGATGTCCACATAGCAAACTCTTGGTATCAAAAAAATGGAATGATCGCTAACCCAACTAAGCATCAAGCAATGGTGTTGGGCAGTTCTCAGCTTGACTTTTCCTTTCCAGTAAAAGACAAACTGGATCTTCTAGGCATGACATTGGATAATGAACTGAGCTTCAAGGAGTACATCACAACCATATGTAAAAAAGTAAACAACCAATTTAATGTTATGATTAGGTTCCGTAAACTTATTCCAAACAGTACCATGTTACGGCTGTATAAGGCCTTCTTACTACCTCACTTTTATTATTGTTCTATGGTATGGCATTTCTGTGGTAGTCGCAATTCCGACAAACTAGAGGCATTAAATAGACGCATTCTTAGGTTTATTTTTAAGGATAAGGACTCCGATTATAATCAGCTGCTTAAGAAAGCAGGAACTACCTCTATACACAATAGGCGTATTCAGAATATGCTGCTCACACTTTTTAAATGTCTGCATTTTGAAAATTACCCTGGATATTTAAAAGATATGTTCAACTTAAGATCAGTAGCTTATTCTCTGAGAGGCAGTAATATTCTCAGCCTTCCTAAACCATCTACAACTTCGTATGGCCTTCACTCATTTCGATATTTTGCAGCTAAAGTTTGGAACTCACTTCCCGACAACTATAGAGTTCTGAATACTTATAATGACTTTAACCGTCTGATTAGGCAATATGACTTTGCTACCATTTAAATGTAATTTGTTATTAATTCCAATTATTATTCAATTACTCGTGTACAAATTAGCTTTATCATGTATATATTAATATAAATAACATTTGTTTATTTAGTTATTTTCTCGAAGATATTAGCTTATTTCAGCTACTCTGTAAATTCGAGGATAAATAAAGTGTATGTATGTATTAATTATTCATGAGGTAATTGGCAAACCAGGTCTCAATAGACCCTTTCAGCTTGCCTCTTCATTGCCCCATTTCAGACCATGTGACGTTTCCCTTGAGTAATGATTCTCTGGATAACTGTCATGTGGTCTGAAATGGGCAACATTACTAAACAAGAGCTCTGAAAGGGTCTAATATTTTTTTGTACTATGCGCCATATTTAGAAACCCAGCTGTGAAAGAGTACTGTACTACTTAGAAATATTCAATGTCTAAGTACTTTGAAATATTCTCTCTGATTAATTATTTAACATCAGTGTCTGTATAATAGTGATACAGGTACTGATTTTTTTATTAAACAGTTCAGTATCCAACCGGGGGGGGTCTCATAACTGATCACAGACTTATTCCCTACTGGTGGCAAAACGTCAAGGTCGAACTACTGTCTTGTCAATGCATACAAATCATCTCACATTATTATGGGACCTTTGTTTTGCACACCTGTACTGAAACTGCACGATTCCTCCTGAATAATTAATTTGTATGAGAAGTTGTTCCACTGGGCCTCTGGACTGGACTCACAATTGAAGGGTTGTGTGCAAAAAGGGTGTGACTCTTGATCATGTTCTAAATTCTCCCTTAATTAGAAAACAAAGAAATTGAAGGAGAATAATTTGAGAATGTGATAAGGAGACACTTACATGTATGCCCTTTTTGCACATAGCCCGGCTGCACCTCGGACTGGAACTATACATGTAATTGTGTGAACTTGAAACCCCATCCAGTCGACCTTGTCATCCTTGAAACATTACTTAAATTATCATAAACATTAAGATCTACATGTACATGTATTGGAATAACAGATTCTTACCTTCAAACAGAAGCACAGAGAGAAGGGCAGAGTACAGAGAAATATGATGAATGACACGCCGGTGAGCACATATTCACAGATGCCCCTCTCAATCTTACTGTCACCTAAAATTGTTAATGATCAAATGATAAAAGTCTGGGTTTAAATGTATGTCTGCTTTTTTAGCATCACTTTGAAAAGATGTAAACTAATAACAATCATGGCCTGGATGTTTCAAACAGCTAATCCAGGATCATTAGGGCAATCTTTAGTTCGATTTGCTAACTCACGGACTACTGACTTACATGTTTCCCTAAAGGATGAATAACAAGGTAAAGTACTTTTCTACTCGTCTTGCTAGATTTGGAAACAAATACCTTCTACCGAGAGGGGAGCCAGGATGGCGGAGTGGCCCAGGTTCGATCCCCGGACACGAGGGATTTTTCTCTGGGTCTTCCGGTTTTCCTCCCTCAGCAAAAACCAACATCCTAAATTTAAATTTGATCTGTGGATTGGCCGGGTCCTGGCTTTGATCAGCCCCTATGGTTGTTTCAGGTCCCATTAGAAATTCAATGAGAATTACCAAAACCATGGGTTAATATTAATCCAGGATTAGTGCCGAAAATTCAGGCTTTTAACAACTGGGCCAAAACTATAATTTTTCTGGTGTCACTAAACTAATTTCAGTATTTTTTTCTTCCTCCATTTATTGTCTTAGTTTTATTTGGAGAACTAAATTTATAGGTGGTTTTCCCCTGTCTAGTTTCTCCACAAGAGTTAAATTTAGTGTATGTAAATGTCGTCTCTCGCTTGTACTTAGCTTCCAACAGATTGTACTTGTACTGTTGGAAGCTAAATGAAATGAAACGAAACGAAATAAATAAAAATAAATATTAGACTCTTTACTGAAGTGGAGTACAGAAATTTAAGCTATCATACATATCCACGTACATACATGTATAGGCCACACCCCAAACTTAGATGAAAGTTAAATTTCTTCAGAAGAGATTGTTTCATCTCTAGAATTCTTCTGCTTTTATTCCCCATCCATTAACTATAAACAAGATTTTTAAGGAACCTCACGATGATGTATATGTACATGTCCAAGTCTGTGGTCCACCACAGTGTCAACCGCCTGGAACTATAGGTACATTTGCTCGCACCTTGCTCGCGATCTGCTCGCACCTTGCACGCGATCTGCTCGCACCTTGCTCACGATGTGACCGCGATCAACTGTGTTCAAGATGGACATGATCGCAGTCACGTTCAGATCGGACATTAGATTTTACGTATACATTTACCCGAGCCCTTGCGAAACGTTTTACAATTTCTTCCCTTGACAAAAAAATGCATTAAGGTAAAAACAAAAAGCTCAATATTACAATTAAGAGTAAACTGGTTAGTTTTGACGACCACATATTTGAAAACAAACACGCCGCACTTGTTTGTTTCACATCTGACATCAGACCAATCGCTGCAGACCGGTCTCACGGCAATTATAAATCGCAATGCCAATCACAAACTGACAAAGTGATGAAGTAAAAAACTCCAGAAGATTCGGTGCGATTATGGCACGCCGGTTGTAGCAATATTCAAAACTGATATTTTACGTTCAATTCAAACTTTTTCAATCAATAAATAAATATACATTCAATTCAATACTTTTTTCAATTCAATTCAACACATTTTTCAATTCAATGAGAATTCAATTCAATACTTTTTCAATTCAATAAAAATTCAATTCAATACTTTTTTCAATTCAATGAAAATTCAATTCAATTCAATACTTTTTTTCAATTCAACGAGAATTCAATTCAACACTTTTTCAATTCAATGAAAATTCAATTCAATACCTTTTTCAATTAAATACTTTTTCCAATTCAACTAAAATTCAATTCAATACCTTTTTTCCATTCAACGATAGTCCCTAAGGCACATTACTGATGGTGACATTAAGGCCCCTTCCGCTGACCATTGAGTACGAGTTTGTAAATATCTGGGATCGAGGCTAATATATTTAGCAGCGTTGGTATCCTGCGAGTTGCGAGTTGCAGGCGTTTTCGTTGTATTGCATGCGACCGGCTTTGCACACTTTCCCATCGGGAACATGTCAACTGATACACTTCCATCAATCAAACTGGCTCAGACTACATTTAAGCGAATTAGGATGTCGATTTCAGCTCATGTACCTGCCCATTCAAGTTAAAGAAACCCGATCAAATCTGCAAGCATCTACTGTGGGAATATCTTTATGTACTCGAAATGGAAGAGCAAAGTAACTTAATACAGCAACTATGACTAAGGGACCGGACATTATTTAGCGGTAGAGGGGGAGGGGGGGCTACTAGATCTGCATTGTGGCTTGCCCAAAAAATATTGACCCTGCAGTTCTCTGGTCTCAAAAAATAACGAATCGCCCTTGGATAAGCCTATAAATAAACCATAGTAAGTGCGCTTAATTAAAATATTATGCCCCTCCCAATAAAAGAGAAGCATATAAAAATTTGACCCACCCCCTAAATGGGAGCATAAAAAACCGTGACCCCCCCCCCCCCCCCTACAAATCTAGTAGCGTCCCTCCCCCCCCCCCCCCCCCCCCCCCCCCCCAACCACTAAATAATGATGTCCGGTCCCCCTAACAAGATCACAATGTTTAAAGATGCCATGGCCTGCTGAAGTCAGTAAAGATTTCTCGCTTCCAGAAGCCGGTAGATAACACTTTTTCTAGGCCTTCATTGCTCTGATCTTAGATATTTGCTTCCTATTTCATAGTTTACACTAATACTGGAAGGTGCATAAAAGAATAAAACAGTGAAAAAATACAGCCATATAGCAACAACAATTAACGTGCAGGTGCAACAATGGAGGTGATAAATATATAAATAAACGCGCAAATAAATAATCAGATAAATAATGATTGCTGAAGTATAGTCAGCTTATAAACGCCTAAGATATGGGGGCGTCTTCATTGTCTTGATCGCAGGTGTAATAACAATATAAAATAGTGGTAACGATGGAGCATTGATCACGTGCTCGGGTAATTTGTGGATTGTACGTACGTAAAATGAATAGCTAAAAGCAAGAATGAATAGCAAAAATGAATAGCTAAAAGCAAGCTCTGGGGTATCATGTTACAATAAAATATTGAAAGGAGACCGACACTTAGCAGTAAAAGGTATGTGTATTGTCCTCCAAACCAAGCTGTTGCAGTAAACACGACCTACAGATATTGTATCAACGTGGATTGTGCTAAAAGAAAGAGATCAAGGTCTAACATTTTACCACTAACAAGCAATGTTGTGTTCTTAGACCCCAATGTTAAGCCAACGGATGCTGAAATGAGGTTGATTGCCGCCAGAGGATTTCAAACTAAACTAAAAGTAAGAATAGGAGAACGGCAGAGTCAGACATTTACGCTCACACTTCTGGTAGTCGAATATTAATTAGTCGCTATAGAGTAGGCATTTATAGATTGTGCTCAAAAATTTCGAAAAAGTTGTTCAAAAAAGGGTTAAAAGTTGCTCAAAAAGTTGCACAAAAAGGAGAAAAGTTGCTTCAATAATTCAAGAAGTTGCTTTACAATATAAACCGCTTTATTGAAGTAAAAGCTTTAAACAACACATTGTAAAGTTTTTTTACACTATGTACAACGTTTAACTTGCCAATGAGTACATTTAACCGAGATGCTTGTGTATTGTTCAGTTATTACTGCCTTTTGGCATTATTGTACCTCAAAATTTCGAACCGCTGACCATAAAGAGCGTGTACAGTTTGCGAACAGCCGCTGACCACATGGAGGTAATCGAGGGCACATAATAAACTGCTTTCTTTTTGTAAGGATTGTTCAGGTTGTTTTCTGCCGTATTTACGCAGATCTTGTATTTTAAAACTCTAAAATTTTATTTGTGGCTCAATTTTTTTAACAAATTGCTCAAAAGTTGCTCAAAACTCCAAAAAAATGCTTACAGTTGCGTAAACTTCAAAAAGTTGCTCGAGACTCCAAAAGTTGCCCAAAAGTTGCCGAACACAATCTATAAATGCCTTACAGAGTTTGTATCTGACTTTTAATAAAAAACGTATTTTTCGTTTCGGGTCGGCGGTGAATCGTGCCCGATCGATGATTTGCCCGATCGATTATTTGTCCAATCGGCGTCTTCGAGAGGACATTTCACGAGACTAAACCAAAGGGGAAAATTTCGATCTGGTTCAAACCTTCGCCAACAAAGAAAAGCAAAAAGGAAGTGTTTGAGTCCGTTTTGATGAGTTTTGAGGAAGACACTGAGGATTGGAGCATTTCCGAACAAAGTGTTTATTATGCTGCGCGGTCTGATAGAAATTGGCGCGGAGAGTAAGGAAGCTAAAATCCGGCACAAGATAAGGGAAGCCACAAGGGTGAAGTATTCCATGGTCAGTGATGACGACTTTCAATTCCTGAAAGCTACTAGGAGAAAGCTCAGTGTCCCTGTTAACCTGGAAGGATTTGTCTGCAAGCAGTTGAAGTGACAGGGTGGGGTGCAATATACTTGAAAGGCAAACTTAATTGCCTGCTCGTCGACAAAGAGGAAGTCGAGAGTGATAAAGGTAGTGATTTATGCATTTCCATTTTTAAAACTTTTTTTCCATAGATTAAAACGTACAACCCTGAAAAGGCCAGTTGCATTGGGCCCCAGTTCAGATCAATAAGCAACTTTACCATGAGGCCTTGCGCGCCCAATCCAAGATGGCGGACAAAGATGGCGGACTTGGGGAAAAGAAATTGTTCTTGAGGTGGTGCTAGTAAAATTTTGACAACTGCGTTGACGTAATTCAAGAGACCACGTGATGTTGCCATAATAAAGGGAGGAGTGGGTCAGTAACAAATAATACGCAGTGGGTGGCTGGCGCAACTTGTAGTTCATGTTTCATTTTCACGGAAGATTACGAATTCGGCACCGGCTTTTGTGCGGGATTTTCAGTATTCTTTAATACTATTAAACCTGGATTTTTCTAACCGCTGGAGCCGAATAAGGGTTTGAAAAATCTCGACAACTCTTGTTTCCTGAACGGTGATCATGAAAGTGCAATTCAGTACTTGCTCGTAAGCGTTTATATACCTTAATGAGACATTTTTCCGTAGTTTCCGGACATATATTCGAAAAGCTGCAAGTTGATGAAAGGTGAGAATTTTAAGTTTCCTTATTAAATATTGTAAGACCTTGTGATCTTTAATTAGTTATGATTCTTTTCCCGATTGTGCAAAGCGATTATTCTCTTCAGAGGGATCAATAGGATCTTCTCAAATATGAAAGGTAATAAATACCCTAATTAAGTGCTAAAACAAAGTGAATGTTAAAAAAACCGAATTTCCCTACGTAAGGAAAAAAGGAACACAGTATATTTTATAAACATTTTGTCGTAATTTTATAAGAAAATATTTTTAATTTGTATATTAAATATAATTAATATAATTACAGGGTTCTTTTTATTCCTTTAGGCTGTATTCATAATATGATTACCTGACAGGGGGAGGGGGGCAGGTGATTTTTAAGGGGATCCCAATTTGTTTTAACAGGCTTTAGAAGGGGGAATCTTAAAATTTATTTATGAAAGGTTGGGTGGATTAATGTTAATTTTTTTAATGTTTGTCAAACAAAGACCTACGTATATACACTTAAAATGGTAGGTGCACAGAATGGCTAATTAATGCACTAAATAGAGCTAGCTTAAGAAATGCAGGAGAATGCACTTGCAATAATCTAAAATCTAAAAACCTTCCCGGTCCCCCACTACTCCCCCCCCCCAGAACACTTTTTCTTAAGGTTGCATGCAGCTAGGAATGCCTGATGTAAGGAATTAATGATAATGTTTTATATCAATTAAAGGACAATATATTCTTAAGTAGTTTTGGAATACCATGCAGCAACAAATACTTTTTACAGACACCAAAGTAGTGGTAGTTAATAACAGTTGATTTTATGGTTTATTCTTAGCTTTTCTACATATTGTAGTATTAAACCGAGTTTCACGGCCCGAAATGACAGTTCTGTAAAATTATGCTTGTTAAATAATGCTAGTTTGCATATGGAAATGGCCTGGGGGCAGCGGTGTATTAATTTTTTGAAAGGATGGAGGGGGGTTGCTAAAATTATTTAAATAAGCAGTTTATTGTGGGGGGAGTCATAAAAATATGACGTAATCTGAATAAATAACCTGCCCCCCTGTGGTATAGTCATAATCAATGCAGCCTTTAATTTACTTCCAATATCACAACTGAAAAGTTCAAAAGCTCCATGGGATAGCTAATATTTATAAAGGAAGGCATGAAATCATGTACATTCTCTTGTTGGTCAGGCACAAATAATGGGTTCAAGCCTGCATGTTTGGATAATAAAGAAGTACATTTTGTTGTATTTATTACAAATATTGTTACTGTAAAGAAATACTAGACTTCAACTCTAAGGAAACGGGTGGAAATGAAACAAATCAGTATAACCAGGTTATGTACTGTTTAAAACACGAACAGCAGTGTTTTATCAAGTTTAAAAATTCGAGGGCGAAGGCCGAGAATTTTTAGACTTGATAAAACACGTGCTGTGAGTGTTTTAAACGGCTTCAAAAAAAATATTCGAGTAATCACCGCCTGCAATTACGCGGAACATCTCAAGGGAATGACATGAAGAAATTACCATACCGTGTTGTTTAATTGAAGCGGCGTTTCGCAATGCACTTGAAGGATTTGGTGTCGTGGCTTACCTCGATAAAGTTCAAGACTTGGAAAGCGATGTGACTGACATGATGGCAGACTCTAAATTTTTGACTCCGGCACAAAATATGTAAGTTTAATGCACGTTTTTATTATTTTACGGCTTTGAGTTTGGTTTCATAATTGGAACTAAACAGTGGCTCGGTAAACAAGTAATGGTAGTTGGATAACTTCATTTTAAAAATATTATCTGTGTATCTCGGTAGTCTGCTGATAATTTAGTGCAAAATTTATTATCTAGGTACCTTATGTTCCGTGTACTTTTTGCTATTTTTGGGTCTTTATCAGTGAATTCTTAATTAGGATGAAACTTTATATAAAATTTCATGTTCATTAGTATTCTTTATATAAAACGTTC